>JBBPBX010023792.1:0-26039 GCA_038048925.1 Garcialebias charrua
ATGTCCACATTTCGTCAGCAAACTTCCCTCCAACTACTGGGGACAGTCTGATAACATCACTGCTCCTCATCAACTGTGTAAAAAAAACTTGCATGATCACAAATCTTACAAGCGTACGACTGGTGGTAGGGCTCGATTCAGAATCTGTGAACTTTTCTCTAAAGCAGCATGTTGCCAGGGATTCTGGCTTTAGTTTGGGAAGACTCCTTTCTTCTTGACTTTTGGTCTAAGCTTGTAAACTGATGGAAACTGAATCCTCACTTCTGACAGCTTTCATCACGGGTGTTTTCAATGCACAAACTCACGACACAAATGACCAGAACTCTTGTGAGGTGTTGGACTCAAGGCAAACTGAATGATGCTGAAATCTGACTTTTGATAAAAGACAACAACAAAAAAACACAATGTGACAAAAACTTTAAAATACAGCCAAAAGAAAAATATATTTTGAATACAAATATAAACAGATGCATATTACCCGCCAGCTTTCATTCAAACTATAAAACTTATCTTGTGTTGATTAAGAGTCAGAAGCTATGTTTACATGGGCAAAATTCTGTGACCGGATTGAAATGTGTTCTGATCGCATAATTAGATAGCACCGTTTACATGGGCACAATCCGTTCATGACGAGTGTTTACATGCAGCAGGCTTTTATTCTGATCAGAAGTTCTGACATGCGCAGAGTGGTACACTCCCCTTAAAAAAAAAACGAAGAGGAAGTTACTTTCGTAAAAACCACAGAAGAAGAAGTTACTTCCGGGACGAAAGTAAACATACGCGTCCAAAATGGACCCGCACCAGATTGTAATGACGGAGACTGAGTTTTTACTGCACTCCCTGATTGAACTACAGGTGAAGCAGCGCGTGCTTTTAGTTTTTTTATTCACAGGATGAGAGCGCTGGACGTCCTCTGTCCTCCAAGCTGTCGTGGACAACAACTGTTGGTAAGATAATAAAAACGCTGTATGCTAATAAACTTTTTGTCCTTTCCTTTTCTACCTGTCTGCGTGATACTGTCTGTATTTGTTATTAATTACTATTCTTCCTCTGTTTTCCTGTTTCTGGAGCATCAGTGTCACGATGCCAGGCATGATGCCAACGTCCTGTGCCACTCAGACTCTATCAAGGGCTCATCTGTTGACAAAAGTAAGGCTAATATTTACTATATTGTATTTAGTATTACTACAACGATTACAGCTAAGTACAGTATCTCAAAGTAGAGATGCTTAGCTGTAAAGTTTTATTTAAAATAAAATGTTTGAACCATGTCTTTAAACAAATAGTTAAATGTTGCCAAAATGTAAGGCTAACATTTACTATATTGTATTTAATTTTACAACTATTACAGCTAAGTATATCAGAAGACATACTTAGATGTAAAGTTTTCTTTCAAATAAAATTTGTTTGAACCATAACTTTAAACAAATAAAAAGTTGAACACTAAATATTGGCATGTCCTTTTTTGCAGTCTGTGAGGAACATTGAAGCAAAGGACGTCCGTCTCTTCATTGTTGGTGATCCTGCATACCGCTGTTGGACTGGCTCGTCAAAGGATACGCAAACTCCTCGTCTGACTCCTCAAGTCATTTAATGTTTACCTTTGCTCAGTCAGGTGGAGGTAGAGATGACCGGGTTTCTGAAGTCACAGTGGAGAGTTCTTCTAAAAAGATACTGTACTTATGTATTTGTGTTCACATGCAGTTAACATTTGTATAAAATTATTATCACAATAAACAACTGCAAGTAATACTAGTGAACATCTGAGCTCTTTAATGGACCAAACAGTTTAACACATTCTTGTAAACAGTTGAAATTGCTTGTTTGAAACATGTTTCATTCTTAGTGCAATTTGAGGTGTATCAGAAAAACATAAAAATTAAACGTTCAAAACGTTTGTACAAAACAGACGATGTGCACAGATCACATCTTGTAATGATAACAAAAAATTTCTTTGGTCATTTAAAAACTACAGTAACCTGTAATTCAGTAACTTCTTTAACAACTCATCACATACTTTCACAATTTCGATGTATGCATGTGATTTCGGACAACAAAATTGGTGACAAAATAATCGATTTTACTTCCAAAATGTATGTTTCTGTATCTGATAGAACAGCAAATGTGTTTTTATCCTGTGAGTCATGCAGAAACTCAGAGTCCTTATTAAACCATCTGACTGTATTAAGTTAGGACATCTTAATTGTACCATAAACTATCAATCCTAATGTCTGTGTAAAAAATACATTTACAGATCTGTCAGTGCACAAAGAAACATGGTTGTGGAGAATTGAAACATTTTCAAATCAGTTTTGAGTTGTTCTAAAGCACATGTGTGAACTTCTTGGGATTCCTCAGTAGAAGACGTGGGACTCTTGCATCTTCTGCCACCATCACCTGCCACTGTCTGTTGTGTGCTGCTGCCAGCTGCCTCTTCAAAGCTGGACTCATCATCTGAAAAACAAACAAAATAAAGTTTAACTGGACCCCTGATATGTTGAAATGTGTTAGGTTAATTATCTGGTTAGTTGGAGTTTTAATGTACAATACAGTATACTGTAGTTCTATGCTAGCCCTACAGCTACTCTTATTTCTTATTATAATTACATTTTTACATATTTGTTGTTTCTAATTACTCAAGTAATACAGTACAGAGGGTTAATGTGTTTTGAAGAGTCTAACTTACCAGAAAGGATGCTTTGCTCCTGGTTAGCTTCCTCTCCTCAGATTCCTCTCCTCCTCCTCATAAGATCCACACCGCTGCCTGCTGTGTTGGAAGTGGCAGATCTCTCATCAGTTCATCAACACGTAAAATAAAAAAGTGGTGGGGTCGTAGCCACTTGTCCCGTTTTTGTTTTTAGCTTTGTAGCACTTAGCTTTAAGCTCTTCCAGCGATCTCCAGCTTTTCATGTACTTGTTTGAATAACTACACGTTCGGTCAAGGCGTTCGATAGTTTTGAGCTATTTTAACGTTTCCATTACAAATGTTGCATCGCTCACCGACCAGTTTTGCTTCCCCACCATGCGTTAGCGTTAGCATCTACCCACTAGCCAGGCGGAGAAGTAAACACGAGGGGGGAGAGGGAGGGAGGGATGGGGGTGCGCGCAGCGCACATGCGCAGTCAGGACAGTTTCCCACAGTCCGGTAAAAGGAACAGATCATGTGTTTACATGCGCACACATCGGGCTACGGATCGGCGTAAACCACCCGTTTCGAACGGATCGCAAATTAGGTCGGATCACGCCGAATACACAAAAAATAACCCGACCGGGGTGTTTACATGACGGACTTTTGATCCGTTCGGCCGTTTGATCCGATTACTTATGTCCATGTAAACATAGCTGTCAGAGAGTCAGAGAGTCTTTATTGTCATTTGCACCGCATGTGGTACATGAGATGAAAACGAGATTATGTACACGAGGTCCCAGTTACATCCAACAACAATGAAAGAGAAAAACAGTAATAACATCTAGAACTAACTAAGAAAAACATCAACTAGTAATACACTAAGCCTAATATAGTGGGAATAAACAGCAGCACGAACATGAGTTTGTATGAGCAGATGGTCACAGATGAACACAGATGAACACAGCAACAAGAAAACAGATCAGCATCAGCATGATGTGATATTTTGCAGTGTTTATTTTTATTTTATTTTTATTTATTCATGAGTCTAACAGCCTCAGGGTAGAAGCTGTTCCTCAGTCTAGTGGTTCTACACTTGATGCTCCTCAACCTCCGTCCTGAGGGGAGTGGGGCAAAGAGTGAGTGTGCTGGATGAGTGAGGTCTTTCATGATGCAGGTGGCTCTTTTCCTGCATCTGGAGGTGTAAATGTCTGTGATGGTGGGGAGACTGACTCCAACAGACTTCTGTGCAGCCTTCACCACTCTCTGTAGAGCTTTCCTCTCTTCAACTGTGCAGCCTCCATGCCACACGTTGATGCTGGAGCACAGGATGCTCTCCACTGCACACCTGTAGAAGGAGGTGAGGACTGGGCTGCTCAGACCAGCTCGTCTCAGCCGTCTGAGGAAGTAGAGTCTCTGATGACCTTTCTTGATCAGGCTGGTGGTGTTGTTGCTCCAGCTGAGGTTATCATTCATGTGTACACCCAAGTATTTGTAGCTGGAGACCACTTCCACTGCAGACCCACCTATTTTCAGTGGGGCATGGTTGTGTTTGTTCCTTCTGAAGTCCACAATCATCTCCTTTGTCTTCTTCACATTCATGTGAAGATTGTTCTCTTTGCACCAGCTCTCCAGGTGTTCCACCTCCTGTCTGTAGCTGGACTCATCATTGTTTGTGATGCATCCCACCACCGCTGTAAATTAATTGAAGACTGTCAAATATTAATATTAAAATTATGCCCGATAATGCAAATGTCAAAAAATATCAGCATTCAAAGTATGTTGTGGGAAAGACTCAACTACTACCACAACTAAATTTAGTTTAATATCGGTAAATCTGAGTTAGTATTTAAGGTTAATTAGCAGTGACATCCATCTTAAATTGGGCTGATTTCAACTTCAACCTTTTTAACGAGTCGAACATCTACATGTAATGATTACTTTCTGAAAGTTTGGTGGTTCGTGAATCATTTTGCTAACAGACAGATGGTTGATTCAAACAGTTAATAAGTTTTAACAAAGATCTTTTAGTTCTTAGTTTATTTGTTAAGGATGAATCTCAAAGTAAAACAAGTATTTAGGTCATTATCTATAAAACTGACTGAGTGATAGATATCTGACCAAGGTCATTGGCTGTGGCAGCCATCTTGACTGCTGTTGACTCCAAAAGATAACCAGATGCACATCCAATATTTACGTTTTAATGATTCATTTAAAAATCTCTTTAGCGAGATGATGATGAGAGATTTTGTTACCATGGCAGAAAACATGCCCGTACTACCACATGGACAATTTCTTCATCACTTAACTTGCATGGAAGCTGACTATGAAAAAAAAAAGAGTGAAGATAATAAAGACAAAATTAATCTTGAACCTGTTTTGATCTAGTTTAATCTACAGCTAATGAGCATGATCATGTTTAGTTTGGTCTGTCTGAAATTTTTATATCTGGGGTTTTATTTGATTATAATTACTGTATTAATTTTTAAACAGTTGTTATTTATTTGATCATTTATGGATCATTCTTTATTTATTCTGCAAGCACTTACAGTTTGGTTATTTGTTATGGAGTCATGCTGCTCAACAAAACAGAAAAAAAAATGCTAATCAAAACTGTGAGAAAGCACATAAAAGACAGATTTATTATCGAACCGCTTGTAAGATAAAGATCAGGTGTGAAAGTAGCAATTATGTTTTCTGAGAAATAACAGTGGATAGAAATACAGTCCTACCCCTACCCTTGTCAACAATGAGAACTGAAAAGTCTTTTTTTTTGGTCACTGTTTTTATAGCACTTTTTGTTTTATTGCTCACGTTTACTGCAGTGCATATTCATATTTTCTCCAATTTAAAAATGTCATCTCCGCCTCTAAATATTTGGCTGATTGGGAACATCCTATAATTCTGAGTAGAGGAGAAGATAGTAAAGCTGGTGTTCTTCTCTCATCCCAGATGCAGGAGATGGCTATGCACCACCACCAACAGCAACACCATCACCAGCACCCTGACGGCGCTCATTACGAACCCGCTCGTAACCACCCCCTGATAAACCGCTCACCTCCGATACTGCCCAACCCCATGAGTGCACTGTCCCAGCTAAACCCCCAGGTCAGCCGGAACGCACTGCCTCATGGCTCCCCCTCACCTCCCGGAAGTAAATCAGCCACACCTTCCCCTTCAAGCTCCATTCAGGAAGAGGAGCCAGATCCTCACTCGAAGGTACTGATGTGGCTTCTCTGTCCTGTAGTAGTGAAGATGAAGGCTGGGGCTGTGCAGCACCTCTCCTTAGATGGTTTGTACTAAATATAGTGTTGAGTTTCATGGATCAGAAATCATATTTTGTTTTTGTTGCTTGACAATTTCACACCTAGTTTAGCTGTAACTAGAGTTAAAGCTATTATCTTTGTATCTGTTTTTGTGCATGTAATTGCGTGGCGTAATGTGGCGTCACAGGTGAAGTTAATGTTATATACTGAGTTTAGTTGAGGTGTTTGCACAAGCTTCAACTTTACATTGTTCCGTTGTATTTTCTGCATAGAGCTGTAGATTCAAATCCAATCACTTGTAAAGGGTGACTATTTGAAACTCCTGTGATTATTTGAAAATACCACACTTTATATAGACAATTTTAATTCTTATTACTCATTTGGGAATGTGTGCAATTCCATTTCCACCATTGTGTGCTTGTTTGCTCTTTTTCCTCGTCTAAAAATGTTTTTCAAAGTGGGGATTGTGGCCCCCTAGGGGGGCCGCCATGGGGCACCGGGGGGGCAGAAAGCTGGAGAGAAGAAGATAAAAATGCATAATAAATAAACAAATAATAATAATGCATAATAAATAAATAAATTAATAATAATAATAATAAAAATAATAATAATAATAAATTACCCACTAGGGCAATCTATATCTGTAATTTCCAGATAAACATGCTTGAGAGAGAGGTTAGATTTCTTTTGTTTTGTTCTTCTGGTCAACAGTTTGTTGAAAAGTTGTTGTTTTTTCAGTGTGAGTATAACACACTGTTTAATAATAATAATAATAATAATATAATGTCATATTTTTGTCATCTGTGTATGTTCCCATACAAGACGAAATTTGACTCTGCATTTAACCCAATCACCACCAGGTGGCAGCGGGCAGCTATAGAAAGCGCGCCGGGGAGCAGTAGGGATGAGATGTGCTGCTCAAACACACCACAAGTTATGCCGTGACTGGGGTTCGAACCTGGGTCCTCCGGGTCCCAAGTCCAGTTCCCCTGCCACTACACCATCTTGGCCCCTTAAAACATGTTGGTTAATATTTTTATGCTCAGCAGCTGTAATATTTAATTGAATATAGTGAGTAAAAGTTAAAACATTCTAAAAGTTGATGTTTCTTTACATATTTTGTAACATGGTTTGTGGGTTTGCGAGGGGGGCCTCAGCCAGAATCTAATACTGTTTGGGGGGCCATGGCATGGAAAAGTTTGGGAACCCCTGGTCTAACATACTGTATACTGGTACAGTATTTCATTCAGAAATGTAGGAATGGTTTAGGTTGGATGATCAAAAGCTTCGCAGTTCTTGTCAGTCCTAACCATCTCTGTCATTGGTTGGTCCATCTGGCTCCTTTAAATTTGTATTTTTAATTAAAAAAACATGTATAGATTTTATCTAATTTTTTATAAAATCTCTTAGAAATGGCCAACAACTCATCTCCATGCAAATGCTCCATTTCTATCAAAGCGTAAATAAGTATGCTATTATATCTTCCGTTTCCTTAGTGTTTCAGAATCATCCATGTATTTATCTGCTACTTTCACTGATAATAGTACGAGTAAAGGAGGATCCTTTAGTTAAAAAAAAATACATTTCCCTGCCTATATCTGCCAGGCTTCTCATGGTGTATGTGAATAAAAACGATTACGATCTCTTCTATCAGTAAGTAATTCCATTTGCTCTCTCCAATTCATTCGGAGACCACATCAAAGCCAAGGAAGATACATCAAGCAATTCAAAAGTCCTTTCACCCCTGGCATGAAAAGTCAGAATTTATTACTTGCTGAGCAACTGCAAAATAAAGATTTGAAAAGGTATGATAAATTCAACTAGTGCAAGATTTCTTTTTTTTTTAAGTGTTGCGGGGGATTTAAAAAAAAAAGCTTCTTTCAATACCAGCTGTGAAAATGTGATTATCAGTGAAACATTGCTGCAATATTCAGAACATTGGTTATTAAAGAAAGGAGTCAAATTAAGTCTTAATGAAGTTTACATGCATCACCTGGACCCAACGTTGTACACAATCATTAGAGAAGCAATTCTTCATTGTATGTGTGTGTTTTATTTTAAGAGTACGGTATGTGGAATTGGTAGCTGTAGTTTCAGTGTCAATAAGCTGTTTTGTTGTTTTCTTTGCTATGATCGTCTTCCAGATGACAGGTGAGAAGAGGCCATCTTCAGAGATGATGAAGCCCAAGCCCAAACCCCCCAAAAAGAAGAAGAAGAAGGATCCTAATGAGCCCACTAAGCCTGTGTCAGCCTACGCCTTGTTCTTCAGAGACACCCAGGCACACATCAAAGGACAAAACCCCAACGCCACCTTCGGAGACGTATCAAAAATCGTTGCCTCCATGTGGGACGGCCTGGGAGAGGAGCAAAAACAGGTACTCACTTCAATGCAATTCAGTTCAGTTTATTTATATAGCGCCAAGTCACATCAGAAGTCATCTCGGGGCACTGAATAGATACATTCACATGTATATAAAATAATTTAACACTATTCATCAGAGGAGCAGGCTGCTTTGAATTGAACTCCATCACAGAACTCTCATCTTGAGCAAGCATGAAGGCAACAGCGGAAAGGAAAATCTCCCTCATAAGGAAGAAACCAGGCTCAGGACAAGCGGTCATCTGCTTTGACTGGATGGGTTTGGTAGGAACAGGAAGGAGGAACAGATACACAATGGCAGGTCCAGAATCATATGTTAAGATAGAAATAATATCAAATGAAAACTATTCAATTTTAGCAATTCAATTAAGGAAATGGGGTCAGTTTGTCCTACAATACTCTAAGCCTATAGCATAACAAGCCAACCCTAACTATAGGATTTATCAAAAAGGAAAGTCTTAAGCCCAGTCTTCAAACTGAACAATGTGTCAGCCTTACGGACAGAAACTGGAAGTTGGTTCCACAAGAGAGGAGCCTGATAACTGAAAGATCTTCCTCCCATTCTGCTTTTGGAAACTCTAGGAACCACAAGTAAGCCTGCAGTCTGAGACCGAACTGCTCTATTCAGAAAATACAGAACAATAGGAACTCAAATATATAATGGAGCTAGGTCGTTGAGGGCTTTGTAGGTTAGAAGTAAGTTTTTGAATTAAATTCTGAATTTGAAAGGGAGCCAATGGAGAGAAGCTAAAACTGGAGAGATGTGATCTCTCCTACTAATTCCAATTAAGACTCTGGCAGCAGAATTTTGGATCAACTGAAGACTTTTTAAAGAAGCATTTGGACATCCAGACAACAAACCATTGCAATAGTCCAGTCTAGATGTGACAAATGCATGAACCAGTTTTTCTGCATAATTTTTCAGATAAGACGTTTCTAATTTTAGCGATATTAGTGGAAGAAGGTATATAAACAATGTTTGTGTACCCATTCTGAAACATATATCATGTAAATTTAGTTAAGTCAGGGAACATCTGTTAAAAAATAAAATAATAATTGTTATTATTTAAGGGGCGGCCGTGGTGTAGTGGTAATGGCAGTCGACCCCTGATCAGAAGGTTGGAGGTTCGAATCCCGCATCCGCCCACCATGTGTCGTTGTGTCCCTGGGCAAGACACTTAACCCCGAGTTGCTCCCGGTAGGTCTGGATGGCGCCTTGCAAGGCAGGCTACCACTACCGGTGTATGAATGTCTGAATGAATGGGTGGATGGCTGGTATTGTAAAGCGCTTTGGGGCTCCTCACAGGGGGCTGGAAAGCACTATATAAATAAGCTCCGTTTACCATTTACCATTGTAGGACTGGACATTTGAAAATCTTTTTTTTTATTTTTAAGATTTTGAATCACATTTGATGCACTTAAAATGTATTTTATTGCCTTGGTGCAGACAATTACCCTACAACTAACATGATTTGATACATGCCCACAGAAATGAGTGGAATTAAGTTTCATACCTTCTTTCTCACACAAAGAACATCACAATGTTTTTAATTTGATTTGATTTGATGTTTATTCGTTCATTTTAAAAGAACAATACAAAACAGTTTCATCAGATACAAGAATACAAGTAGGATAAAATGAAAGGAGCAGAAAGAAGATGAAATCTTATTATATCTGCCCCTTATTTCACAGTTTGTTCAACCAATGATAACCTTCAAACTACATCACAAAATGAATAATTCTACTTAATTTTACTAACTGTAATACACAAACTACATCACAAAATGAATAATTCTACTTAATTTTTCTAACTGTAATACACAAACTACATCATTCTAACTGTAATACACAAACTACATCAGAAAATGAATAATTCTACTTAATTTTTCTAACTGTAATACACAAACTACATCACAAAATGAATAATTCTACTTAATTTTTCTAACTGTAATACACAAACTACATCACAAAATGAATAATTCTACTTAATTTTTCTAACTGTAATACACAAACTACATCACAAAATGAATAATTCTACTTAATTTTTCTAACTGTAATACACAAACTACATCACAAAATGAATAATTCTATTTAATTTTTCTAACTGTAATACACAAACTACATCACAAAATGAATAATTCTACTTAATTTTTCTAACTGTAATACACAAACTACATCACAAAATGAATAACTCTACTTAATTTTTCTAACTGTAATACACAAACACACTAAGCTACATCATCAGTCAACATAAGTGTAATACACAAACACACTAAGTTACATCATATATAGTTTTTGAGCAAGTCCTTTTTGACCTTTTTCTTAAATGTATACATTGATTTTGAATTTTTAACATCAATGTGTTATAAATAATACATAAAATCTGAATATGTGGAACATAGGATTTCAATTATAACACGCATTTGCACATTTTTGCAACTAAATAAGATAGAAAGAATATTTCAATCATAACTAACATTCTTATAACTTTTTTAGGGTGATGTTTTAAACATTTTAGAGATTTAGAGCGTCACAGCTGTATCTTTTTTATTTTTGCTCATCAATAGTGTGGTTATAATTAACTGAATTTGATTTGATTATAGCCCAACCTGTGCATTTAAAAGCACCTTCGCAGTTACTGCAGCTTACTGATTCCACAATGAAGACCAGTTTCAATCACATTGGAACACATTCCAGGCCATCCGAGTCAAATAGGTTTCCGTGTGTTTGTGGTAACAAATGATGGTGTGAAATGAAGGAAGAACGAGACAGTCTGACGATCATGCACGGACTCATATTTTTAGAATATCCAGTCAGGGCACAGCCTATTGGGTGTCAAATCAAAGCACCTGTCTCCATGACAAAGTGCAGCCATTCTCCGCACAGCCACCATCCACCAGACCCCATCCAGCATGTGTCTTTTTCTCCCACCAAACCTACTTTATACGCTGGACTTTAGAGGCCGGCTGTCCCTTTTATTTGCAGTTAATTTTTGCTGCCTTGGCCGAGGCTCTTCACCATGAATCTTCATTTCGCCACTGACACCCTTGAATGTGAATTCCTCATTTCCTGTCCTTTTATTTATATCTGTTGCCTGGTGATTTGATCATGCTGGGAATACAAGATTAGCAATTGCCTTGTCCTTGGTTTTTTTCCCCTCAAGGACATCGGCTCCAGAAATGTTATTGTTTGTGTTTCTTAACCCTTCGTGTACTGAATTCTTTTAAGCCTTTTACTTTATTTTTTCCATTTTTTTGGTTTGGTTTTGCTCACTCATCAAAAATCCATCCATCCCTCACAGATGAACCTGAAAACAGAAAGAGGGCTAATAAAATCCTCTCGTTTTGCTTTCCCATCCACAGCTATTTTTCTTTTAATTTGTTTGTGCATTCATGTGTTTAATCAAACGTGCCACCTCACAGGACACATAATTAACTTGAGGTAAATGATTCATTGTGGAATGAAACGTAGCACTCTGTCCAGGCAGTAACTGTTGTGTGATTACTCTAATTATTACTACAGACTAGCACTGCCATTTATTACTACACAACAAATGGATAAACGTGACAACAGTGTAGTTACAGAAAATAACCAATTCAGTTAGTGCATATTAATATTGATTAGAGTCATTAAAGAGTCATTTTGCTTTTTAACCGTGCTGTAAACTTTGAAACGTGCGCCTTTTCCCAGTAATGGCAATTTGAAATGCATGTATGTTGAATTTAAAGCTTTACTGTGTCTGCGCAGATTTAATTCTGAGCTCCTTGAGTTTTATGTGTTTTCGTGTCACATCACGGCTGCAGAACGGTTGAGGTGTGTTCTGTAACGTCGCAGTCAGACCCTCTGGAGCCTTGCAGAAAAACCTGAATGTAAACACAGCCTTTCTCCTACACACAGCTTTGTTTTAACTAGATCCTGGCTGCTGTTTCCAATTACCTGTAGCCCTCCTCGAACATACCATGCAGCAACAAAAAATAAATAAAAATAAAAAGAAATCACATGAATGCTTAGAAGAAAGCCTTTTTAAAATTATTTTTACTTCATTTTAGAAGAAACGATCAGAAGTTTCACCACTTTGATTCGTTTTCTGCTTGTGATGTTTTTGTTGTTGTTGCGTATCAGTAATGCACCCCCACCCTGTGTTGTTTTGTATCTCAAAAGCTGTCCTTGAGCTCAGCAGAACAAAGTCTGTTTTTAAACTCATTCTTCTGTTCACATTTAATTTTTTTTTATTATTAAATCACGGCATTTTTTTTTATTGTTTCCAAAAGCATGCATTTTATAATGCAACATCAATGCGTTTTTAGACCCGTGTTATTCCTCAAGGTGACTACGTGTGAAAGCTGCCCCAGAAACACAAAACAACGTTTTTATTTATTTATTTATTTATTTATTTATCCGTTGTTTTTTTGTTATTCGAGATTAAGATCAATTTTCAGGTTTAACGGTGGTGCGACAGAACATTGCTAATGGGTTTGGGAGGGAGGAGAAGCCTTAGCTTGATTTAATTGAGTCTGTGTTTTGGATTTGTGTACCAGTGAAAGGTCAGAGATAAAACAACCAAAAAAAATTAAATAAAAGAAGAAACCCATCACTTAATTTAAACAGCACTCTGGTATTAAACTGATTTAAATTGATGTTGACGTTTTTCCCCTCATTTGTTTTTCCTGTCTTTTTTGTTATTCATATGCATTATATTGTTTTTAATTCTCCTTCTTTTTCCTGTCTGCGATTTCTCCTCCATCTCTGCTTCCCAATTTCTTTGCTCACCTCCTCCTCCTTCTTATCCCCTGATCGTTGGGGCATGCGGGGTAATCACTCCCTTCAGTGGCAGCAGGGTGCAGGGTTATTGTCTCCTGTAATTAAGCGGTTATCAAACAAGGACAATTCATTAAGGTACAATTAGAGGCTAATTCAGACGGGACACCTCCGTGTCAGGATTACGATGGAGGCATATGCTCTCTCCCTCTCAGCTTTGTTATTTTTAATTCAGACTGACCTGCAGCCTTTAACCGCTAATGGATTCACTCACTTTGAAATAATTAGACATCCTTAGGCATGGTAATTTATTTAAAAGTATCTACTATTGCTCGACTCATTAGCTGTGTTAAGTTAATTGGGAATTAAAGCTGCTTGGAGTAGTTTGGGTTATTCACATGTGAGGGTTTAAGAGGTGAGGGGAAACATTTTTTGCTGTTCTCTTTTTTTTTTTGAAAAATCTTCACAAATTTAAAGATCATTGTTTCCCCTATTGTCCTGTTTCAAAATGTCAGCACGTATTAGATGAAAACGATTCAAGGATCTTTATTTGTCGTTCACACCACATGTTGTACATGTGGTGGAACAAAATTGTGTGCGGGGTTTCATCCAACAAAAGCATTAAAGGAGCTGTATGTAACTTTTCTAACAATATATTTTTAACATATTTCGTCACTCTGTCACTACCTCCTGACATACTGATTTTAGACAAGTAATCTCTGAAAAAAACTATTGTCCCCTTGCTTCTCTAAAAGCATTTCTAAAAAGCCACAGTGACACGCCGTTAACCAGCCAATAAAAACAGAGTTTGTAACCAGCCAATAAAAACAGAGCTTGAATTTGAATCAGCCAATAAAAACAGAGCTTGAATTTGAATTTCAGCAGAGCAAGGGTAACAGAGCCATATATGGCTCTGAGGGGGAGGGACCAGAAACGTGTCTCTGTTCAAAATGTTCCTGTTCCAGCGTGTTCCATAAATTACATACTGAACCTTTAACTTGTGTAAAAAGAAAAACAGTAATACGATCTAAGATATGAACTAAGAAAAACATTAAAAAAACACCAAGCACTAGTATCATTAAAACAACAGCCTCTGGGTAGAAGCTGTTCCTCAGTCTAGTGGTTCTACAAATATTGGTCCTATACATTTTTATGGTATGTCTGTGGCCTGGGCTATCCAGACCATGTTCATTCAATTTAATGCACAGAATAATTCTTAGATAATAAAATATCCCCTTTCTAGTTGTGCCTTTTCTGACTTCCGTTCTGAACAGCTGTTTATGATAAGGCCACGCCCTTCAAAAATCTGTTTACATTAACTCCGCCCTCCAAAGGGGACCCTGAGTCAGACCCAGAGGCAGACGCCATTTTGGGCAGGGCAAATGAGGCGCTGACGCGTCGCGTAGGCCGCTGAGAAACATCCATAAGTTCACCCTCCATGTTAAAAACTCTTCGTCTGACTCTTCGAAAACAAGCAATAAGGCTGCAGAGTAACACACTGGCTGCTAACTGCTATACACGCTCTCTCTAGCGGGGACCGCTTTTTTTCACGGACCACATCCGGCGCTGAACGGATATGGTCCGTGAGCAGTCGTCCGGTTGATTTAAGAGCCCGTAAATAAGTTTTTTCGTTTTTACTGATAGATAATTAGTTATTAGCGGTACTGCATTTTAACAACAACGAAACATCGAACTCTGAGATGAACTCAGGAAAAACAACCGTGACGTCTTTTATACTGAAGTGGGTGGAGCATCACCAGGGGTTGCTAGGTGAGGGGCTGGACTCAGGTTGGGGTGGGTTGTCCTGGCCAGAGCCATATAAAGTGAGAGTTGCGACACTCCCATAGAGTTCCATTGTAAGAATGGAATGCGGAAGTCACGTGGGTCATGGAGGGGGCGATTTGTTCCATGGCTCTGGTTACAGACTGAAGCTGCCTGCAGTAGCGCTCCGTCGCCGCCAGAGGGCGCAGCTCCACAAGGTTTCCATAGCCGTTGTTTGGAACGATTGACCGCCTGTCGGCGACTTCAAAGCGTGTCGGAACTCTCTATATATATGGCTCTGGTCCTGGCGCTTGTGACATCACAAGCGCCAGGATTTGAAAACGAGACATTTACTGTATATCACTGAAAAATAAATATACTTAGAGTAAATATACCACTGGGTGCATTTTTTTGGCCCTAGGACGTTTTTTTTAAGAAGTACATAACCAAAGTTGAGTAAAAAAAAAAACATTAAAAAGTGAATTTTGCATCTTTGGTCCCCTTTAATGCTCCTTAACCTCCTTCCTGATGGCGAGTGGGGCAAAACGTGTGCGTACTGGGTGAGTGTGGTCCTTCATGATGCAGGTGGCCCAGATCACAATATGATAATATGATGATAATAATAAATTATCATAATATTATTGCAAATAGAGATGAGTAAGAAGGAAAACGTCATTTGTTTGAGCAAGAGATTGTATCCGCCTTCAGCCCTGTTTGTTTGTTGTTCCGTGCGTTTGTTTATTGACTATGTGTATGCGCATTTGGCAGCACATGAATGCTTAATGGTTATTCTACTCCCCCTTTTTGAAAGAAGTGACCCTGCCTATGTCACCACAGACAGTATCTCATGGAGGATCAGTAATTACAGACTTCATTCACTCACACAAGCGCACACTTTCCTTCATATTAGAATGCTCCAGAGATGAGCAGAGATCTGAGTCTTTCTTTTATTTTTTGTATTATTATTATTATTATTTATGGAGGTGAACTTAAGTTGCTTTTGCTGCATCAAAAAGTCAGTGGTGACTATATGGAGCCTGTGAGTGACATGTGATGACATTAACTTGAATTCCCTGTCTCCACGCATCATTTGAGGTTCATTCAGAAGGCCTGAGATTGCCTTTTCTTGCTCACGCTGTTTTGACTTCTTTTATTTCTTTTTCCTTCGCGTCTGAATGATTTGCTGGGACATCGGCTCTGATTAAGAGATGAGCAACAGCCGTAATGGAGGAGACGACTGGAAAGCAGTACACAAAGTGACAAACGGGGTCTCAGTCCTTGTTTACCTGCACGTTTGTTTTCAAGTTGTTGTGCACAGTCTCTCTTGACATTTTCTTTTTGCTTTGAATTGGACTCACTAAAAAGCAAAAGATTTGAACGCATCAACATCATGCAAATGTCCGAGTCTCGAAATATTTACCTTCACCTCTGCGACTCCCAAAATCTCATCCGCATCAGTTGGTGCGGAAGACAGTCTCATTCTAGCCTTTGGCATCAGCTTGTAATCAAACATCGTTGTTGTTGTTGTGTTTGCTCCTGCAGAACTACAAGAGGAAAACAGAGGCTGCGAAGAAGGAGTACCTGAAAGCTTTGGCCGCCTACAGAGCCAGTCTGGTTTCCAAGGTAACAGCAGGGGTCACATCTTTGATATACATGGGTCAGCAGCAATATATGGGATGATAAATTAGACAGAATTCCTCTCGTTTTCATTTCAAGGAAAAGAGCTACAAACTGCACAAAGGGTTTTTAGTATGCACGCATACTAAATGTATATATTTATGTATACATATATATATATGTGTGTGAATGAGTAACATGTATGTGCTCTGAAGAGAACAGACTAAATTAGGCCTCAAACACACCCAATGTGTATCCTGGGGAGAAATGAAAAGTAATAGTGCACATCTGTGTGTGAGCTCATCTGTGTGCACAAGTAAAAGCAGGAGTGGACATTACCTGTCATTTGCTGTCCTCCTGGTGCTTCGTTCTTCCCCGGTGGGCCACTAATGTGTTGGCTGAGGTTTGCCCACATTCACTGCTCTCTCTTTGATGCCCGCAGTATTAACATGCATCTGTCAATATTTGTATTAAAAAGCCCAGAAAGCTGAGCAAACCACATTGCAAATGTCTGTGAGGCTTTGACAATACAGTAGTTGCAAATGTACCAGGGCTGCTTCGTTCTGTGGATGTGCAGCGTTTCATTTCTGTCCCTCTACATTGTTCATCATATTCAACTCTAAATTGCATTAGCATATGCCAAGCTCCTCCCCCCTCGCCCTCCACCCCTCCCCCCTTGAACGCGACGCCGCGCTTCCTCTCGTGCTCGTGGACGGAAAACAAGCACCTTGATTAAGGCGTGCGTAGTTAATTCATCAGCCTCTTCACTGCGGCGTGCTTTCAACTCAAAAGACCATTCTCATCTCTTGTTTCTGGTGCGATTAGACATTCATGGCGTCCTATACAGAGGCTTGATTGACGCCATATGCTGCTAGTCAAAAATGTGACTGACAAAAATAAACCTGCAGACCTTCTTTCACTCACATTCAGCAGCACAACTGAGCCTCATCCTTCAAATTGACTTTCAGTTTTAAATCACCAATGAAGGTGTCTTTCAGAGTGAATTGGAGTGGGTGGAATTGGAGGTAATTGGAGGTTCATTTGAAGGATTTGCATCCTCAGTGTGCACCTGTTGCCCTTTTGTTTTGTAACACTTGTTAGTTTGTTGGAGAGGGGGGAAAAATTAAAAACTTGATTGCAAACTATGTGCCATTAGCTCATCTTCTGTGTTCATTTATATCCCAAAATTGCCATAAATTTAAAGAGTGAGCTCAAATTTACCCATTTTATTTTATTCTAATCCTCTTAAACTGATGACAATAAGTAGTCCCACACCCCTGTTCAATACCCACTTTAAAAAATAAGCCTTGAGACCTATCATGTCACTCTCCCCTTCTTCCTTCACCTCATTTCTTCAGTGTTTCATGTTCCGCTTGACCCTGCAAATGTGCCTGTCCCTCTATCTTATCCATCCCCTCATCCTGTCCCATTGATTATTTCAGGGATTCAGCTGGATGGATGCGAGCCATTACTAAATAGCAGAACCCACACATCACCTCAACCAGTCTGACAGCTAATGAGAAACACTAGAAATATTTCATACTTGCACCTTTGAAAGAAAGTGAAACAGAAAAACTTTAAGAAGAGATGTGTACATGAGCGCTGAGGTGGTGTGGGATAAAAAAATTAATTAAAGATAATAAGCCACAGGGCTTAACAGACTTTAGATCTTTAGTAGAATGGTATAGATCTAGTTATGAGTATGTCATATTTTCATGTCAAAATAAATTATGTCACATTTGAATTAAACATAATATGTAAACTGTCGTTAATTGTAAAAAAATAATAATAATATATATACTGTATATATTTGCCTTCCTGCATGAAGTCCATTTGTTTTAATTGTTGAAATGATTGAACAACAATTCACAAGTAAGCAAATCCTTAAATGATAAACAGCTCAATGAAAAAATAATTTTGAATAAAAATCTGTGCTTATTCAGGGCAGGGGAGTTGCTTTGTAGTCTTGTTGACAATGCCTTAAAAGCAACGTCTGCATTATCTTGATACTATTAATTAAGACATGCATGTGAAGTTACATTCACACACATCTATAGTTGTGCAGGTCACAAAACATCCTGCAACTGACCAAAGCCACCTTTTGCTTTTTGTCATTCAAAGAAGGGTGGGTGAATGGAAAAGTGTGGTTACAGACTAGATCCAATAGATGCTAAACGGTTATTATTTATGGTGTTTAGACACAGGAGTTTTCAAACTTGGTGTCACTATATATTGTTGTTAAATGGAGACATTTCTAGGATCATGGAATCACAAGTAAAGTCAGACAAAATTGCAAAAGGTTTCAGACAAGTTTAAAACGAGGCAAATAATTGCATTTTAACTGTAGTTCAATCTGACTGAAATGCCCCAAAGGTCTAGGCAGTATAAACACAGATCTTAAATCTGTGAATTAGAATTGACTCTAAAATATGTGCACAATTTGAACGGTATTGGTCTGACTAGTGGAATTATTTTTGATGGTTTTGCCACTCTTCCAGACGTATACTGACCCTTTGGACACAAAAGCAGCCCAGACGAGTCAGGCTTCTCCACATATGATGACAGCCAACACGCCCCTGTACAGTGTGCCACCCCAGTCGTCATCACCATACCTGAGCCCCGGGTCCTTCCCTCTCACTGACCTGCAGAGCTACGCAGGACACGCTCCCCGCCACACTCTGTCGCAGGCGCTCAGCCAATCACCAATGCTGCCCAGCATTAGTGCCTCTCCACCTTCCTCCTTTCAGATCAGCCCACCGCTTCACCCCCACCAGCAGCTCTCCCTGCACCAGAGCTCGCTCCTCAACCAGCCTATCCGCATGCAGCAGGTCCAGTCCCACCAGATGGGGCTTCAGGCCTCTCTCCACTCCCCTCCTCCAGGGCAGCAGGTACAGAAACAAACTGAGGCATGTGTGATACATTTGCTACTTACAGATGGTTTAATTCTCTGGATGCTTTTCTTTGTTTCAGGGGTTTTCCCACCTTCAGTCAGAGTACCAGAAGAGCATTGCAGGATCCCAGTCTCCAGGAGCCCCTGGCCCCAGTCCGGGAGCTGGAGTGGCTCCGACCCATGAGTGGGATGGTGACTACTGCAATCGGGAGTGTGGCAACCACTGCAGGTCAGTGTGGACAGATTATTTTAATTGTGTTTTAGCATTTTAAGTTTAGTCAGTCCTAACTGCCTACACAATGTTGTCTGATCTGTTGATTCAAGAAATACATTTCTTTGATTTAAGGGTTTCTGGTGACGTTTCTGATAGATGCAGTCCAATCCAAGTCTTAAACCAAAAACTTCCTTAAGAAAAAAAAAAAGAAAACAATTTTTTTGCCGTATAAGACATGTTTTTTTGCATAAATTGCATGACCTATGACTTATAGGCCGAACCAACATATTTACGGATTTTTCCCATATTTATAACACATTTTTTGGCTGAAATGTGACCGTTTTAATTCATTCTGACATTCTGAACAAATTGAACACTACCATTTTCAGACACTAGATGGCAGTCGAGTAGTAAAACATGCCGTAAAAGTGGCTATTGATGACACAATCAGCTTGCCACAGCCTGCCACTCTCGCCTGCCTGGAGCAACCAAATCAGCTTCATTTCGCTGCGATGCCCTGGCAAAATGCAGCTGATGTGACCATCAAAGTGCATTTCTTAAGTAAAAGCTTAACAGAGACACACCTGTACTACAAAGTTTAAAGTCGAGCAAACAATTGTTTTAGGTGGTTATCTTGTTAAATTGTGAAGAAATGGACCAAGTCGCCCTCTGCGCGTTCATGTTTCCGCGTATCGGCTTTTGAAATGCAGCTGATTTGACTGTCAAAGTGCATTTATTAAGCAAAACTTCGACGGAGATACACCTTTACTATAAGCTATTTGGCAGCCTATCGATTTTTGGCACAACACCGGCCCACATATCCGGGTTCAGCCCACATTTCCGAGTTGTCAGCAGTGACGCGTAACAAACGCGATGCAAAGGCAATGATGCATAATAGATATGACGTATACGGCAAAGCGACGTCTTTATGGATTTTTCCACTTTATTAGACATAATTTGGACTGATGCGACTTATAGGGTGGTGTGGCGAGTACGGTGGAAAATACAGTATGCAACAATTTATAAATTTATGTAACACTTATTGGGACATTACTCCCTTTTAATTATCATCTGAAATTACTGCAATCAGTCTCAAATAACCCCTGGAACATGTAGTTCATGACATTTGAAGGAATCACAAAACCGCACAAAAACACAAAAAGCTGATCATTATATATCTTTTCTTTTTTTTTTTTACAGCCTGCAGTTCAGTTCAAGTTCACAATAATTATTTTATCATTAGGCAAGAAACTAAGACTAACGAATCTGTGACAACCAGGAAATAAATATTTTCATGACTAATCCTATACATTTGATATTTAAATGTTTTGATGTTGTTGTGCTTGATTTTGTTTGTCTTTCTGAATCTTTAGCGTCTAATTTGTTGTTCTGCTTCTTTTGCCTTTGTTTTTCTTGTTGTCTTACAGCGGCAGGGACAAGCCCCTCTACCTCACCTGAAACTGAAGATTTTACTCTGCTGACAAACACGACACCAAGGAGTCTACTCTCACAACCACCCCACACCCCCTCCCTGTCCCAGCCCCCTTTATGATGCACACGTTTAGATCCAGTGTACTATTCACACACAGTTTCATGCTTCTCAAAAACTGTCACCACCATTTTTCTTTCTCAAAGTAACAAATATTTTTCTCGGTTCATAGATTTTGTGACCATTTTTTGGACTAGATGACTACTGTCTGCACCACTCATTGTGTTAGCAGTCCCCTCGCTGTTTAAATTTACACAGCACTTATGATGCATCCCTTCCTCCTCCTGAGACGTGTCTATAAGTCCCATCTGATATGCAGGTCAGGCTGTAGAGCTCCTCTTGTGTCGCCATCAAAACGTCCCCTCAGGGACCCCATCCAGCTTTAAGTAGAATGAAAAGAAACAAAATAAATATACTATCTCCATTTCTGTCTTTTTTTTTTTCTTCTTTATTATGTTTTTTTTTAATTGTTGAAGCTGTCTTATTTATTTCTTGCTTGCAAAAAATATTTGACTTTTATTGTCGTTGTTACGATTTTTTTTTTATTCAACTTTTAAATTTGATTTTTATTTCTCGTTTTTTGCCAAACAGTGATGGGCCCTGTAATGTAAACAAATATTAACTCCTAGTATGTTCAGCGTAGGCCTTGATGTTATGGTAGCTTCGCTTATGGGCCGAAAGAATCAATCGCAAATTTTGAAAGGGCAAGAGAAAGAAAACCCTTTTTTTTCTCCTTTTTTTTCCTTCTGTTTATATATTAAAGACTTGTTGAGGTCTACCGGGCTGTCACAGTGGGATTGTAAATATTACTTTTATGGGATCAAATTGGCGATTGGAAGTTCAGCTAAAACTGTTTTTTTTTTTTCGTTAACAGTACATGTATGTTATTGTATGAGAGTGAGAGTATGTTAGAATGTACCACATTCATGACGTGAGCAATTGAGTGTGTGTGTGTGTGTGTGTGTGCGTGCGACTATCTCAGTGTTCGAGTCCTTCTTGTGAATTTTAACAGCCCTGTGCAGCTGGATTTCAGAGGAGTATTTCACACGTTCATTCTTGCATTAAATCTGTGCTCACTGGTGTGTGTTTTTTTTTCTTTTTTCCAATAAGGTTCAATCCCAAACCGAATACACAATATGTGTCCTGCAGATCATTAAATGGAAAAGAGTCAGGTGAGAGATCCAGAGCATAGAGACAGAAACCAAAACGCTGTGAGATAAAATGAGGTGTAAAAAATTCCAGGTGGCGGTGCAGAAAAATGATGGCCTCAGAATGCCTGTCGCCCCCCCCCCCCACTCCCAACACACGTACTTTTATTTCCTTTTCGGACCATAATGTCGATGTTGGCTCGTCGACGTGCAGGAGTGAAGACCTGCAGAACGTGAACGGAGCCATCACAGTTAGTTCCTGGTTGGTGTTTGGTTGTGTTGAGCTCATGTTTTTAACTTTTGTGTGATTTCGCTGACGAAAAAAAAAAATCTCATTTTTTATCTCTTCTGTGTAGCAGAATTTCAGTTTTTAGTTGCTGCAAGACAATAACATTTAAAGTTGTGCAAAAGAAGAAGAAAAAACTGCCAACTGTCTTTATTTTATTTGTAAATCCAGTATTGATAAATATTTGAAATGGTTATCAGTACTTTTTATTTTTTTGCTAGTTGCTCATCAGCTGTTTGACAGGTTTTCTTATTTATGAAAAGAAAAAAACACTTTTGCTTCTTAAAAATGGAGGTGTATTTTTATTCTTATTTTACTTCTTTCTTTTTTTTTTGGTTTGATATATAATGATGATGATCACGACAATGATTTTTTTTTTGTTTTATTTTTTATATAAATGGATGCTGCCTTTTTTTCTTTCCTTGTCAGCAGCATCAGTTCCTGTCACAATGCTTCTTTTATTTCAAACCTGCCTAATAAAGTTAAAAAAAAAAGTTTAAAGTGAACACGCCACGTCTTTTTATTTCCCTACAGACTGAGTTCTTATTTTGTATCCAATTAGATGATCACACGTTTCGCTGAAGTCTTGATAATAGCCACATTAAGACACACAAACACCCCCAACTCACTGTCCTGTACTTTAAATTTGCACTTAAGAGGGTCGCATTTGTGTCCTGTATTTATATTTAGCCCTGATGGCATTAACTAATTAACCGTAGACAGAATGTTTAGCAGCCTGTATAAACTTATCTTAACAAACAGGAGAGCAGATGCGAGAAGACGTTTGCTTTGCTTGTGAAAGTAGTGCATCGTAGGCGTCTAGTGTCAGATAAAGAGAACATAAAAATGCAATGTGCATACAAACTCAGGCAGCCGTCCAAGTGCTGGTTTACCCCAAACAAGTCTTCTAAGAGTCTTCACTAGAAAAGCAAGGAGGGATTGAAATGGAACTGTCACAATCCCTCCATTCAATGTTTTATTAATATGTTTGCGCCCGCCTGTATTGAATTGGCAAATAGATCATTATTGGACAATTGGAAAACCTGTCACTTTGTGATACGGCACATTATATGAAAATCTCCATCATACATTCTTAATGCAGTGTCAGAAAACAGGGGGTTTGGATGCTGCACCCCCAGACACCGTCTGCTGTCTACCTCCTGTCTCCTGCTTTAATGAATATCTTCTAATGTCTATCAGTGTTTGTGCGTTTTCTTATTTTCTGCGTCGATGTCGCCCCTCTCTTTTGAGCTGTTGGCATTAAAAGTGGTATGGAAATAATAAATTCAACTTTTTTTGTTGTTGTCATTTTACAAAAAGAGAAAACAAAATCATTGCATATATTTCTTCTAGCAGCACAGGCCTTCATTGTTTGTAGTGATTCTGTAGAAAATACAACCGGCAGAGACTATCAATTTGACAGTTGTGTCAGTGCCTTTAATGCCATCCTTCACCCCTGAGCCAAAGTCATGGGGCCAAGTGAAGTGAAAAACAGCAATTTATAGTCGACGATGTCCATATGATTGTGGGATTCAGTGATTCTGTCGTCCGCATACACTTTAAAATGGCACTGCATCACATTGTATGACAGCAGTAACTGCAGACTAGTCAGTGAGGTATCAAACAGTGTCATAAGAAAATTGTATTAAATGATATTTATATACTTTAGGTATCATTTTACACAAGTTTAGAATTAATATCAAAGTTTATGCTCAATAACCCAGGTAAAAAAAAAGAAATCCAACAAAATTCATTCAGGTCTTCTGGACAGTTTCTTTTTCTTTTTTGAGATGTTTCATCCTTCATCCAAAGGACTTCATCAGTCCAAAGAGCCACACCAAACTGTCCCACAAGCAGCACACTAACATAGTGGACCAACCAGTTTGCTGGTGATAAGATAATAATAATAATAATGAATTCAATTTATAATGCACTTTTCATTAATAAAAATCTCAAAGTGCTACAATGTGTAACAAGGTAAAGGTAAAAAATAAAACAAGTGATAAAATCAAATAAAATCAATAATAATATCGACTAAGATCAAAGATAAAATCATGTAGATTTAGGCTTGCTTAAAAAATAAATAAAATAAAACAAGTGATAAAATCAAGTAAAATCAATAAAGATAACAGCTAAGATCAAAGATAAAATCATGTGGAGGCAGAATAGGCTTGCTTAAAAAGAAAAGTCTTAATGCCGCTTTTAAAGTCAACCAGTGACTGTGGAGCTCTCAGGTCGTCAGGGAGGGAGTTCCACAGGCGGGGGGCAGCCACACAGAAACATATTAACATATTTACGTCATGTGTGACCAGAAGGTGGAGCTCTAATCTTAAAGGTTAGACAATGCACCAGAACACAGACTGAGCAGTTCACAATATTTTATAAAACAATTTCATTAAAACAATTCTTTTAAAACTAAGGATTCAAGTCCACAACTCGGTCCCTGTAAAACAGTTATTTCCTTAAAAAAAAGGATCCAAGTCCACAACTCAGTCTTTGAAAAGAAAGGAAGTCTTGTAGAAATAAGGAAAAACACTTTAAACCATAGAACCAGTCGTCGTCGTCATCCAGTTCCAAATGTCCTTTCAACGGGGTCAGAGAAGTAACACCCTGCCCGACCAGTACAGGTTTTGTTGAGAGCGGCCCGAACAACCATGGGAAAACAGGACAAGACAGCAGAGCATCCACAGCGCTGCAGCTCCAAACAGTAAAATCAGGTGCCCAGAGGTGGAGACACAGCCAAACCTGGGAGGAAGCAGGTCAGCAGGCGAGGGCTTAGCCGCACGCCACAACAACCCCCAACCACAGCCGGCAATGCCAGCAGAGTAACGAATCTCAGACAAGCAGATCAAGAGCACCAGCAAAATAAAGCAGCCTAGATGGTCTCTGGGGCCCGCCCTCTCCCTCGTCGACTCCTCTGAGGCAGCCATAGCCAAAGTGGTTCAAAACATCAAAGTTCATGCTCACTAATCCAGGTAAAAAAATCCAACAAATGTCAGTCAGGTCATCTGAACGGTTACTTTTTTTAAACGTTTTGTCCCTCATCCAAAGGACTTCATCAGTACGAGGTGCCACCACAAACTCAGTCCCACAAGCAGCCCACTCACATAGCGGGCTAACCAGTGTTCTGGTGATAAGATGGTTTAGACATCCTTTGGATGAAGGACGAAACATCACAACAAATAAAAATAAACCATCCAGATGACCCTTTGTTGGAGTTTTGACCTGGATGATTGAGCCTGAACTTTGATGTTTTGAACCACTTTGGCTATGGCTGCTACAGAGGAATTGACGGGGTAGAGGGCGGGCCCCAGAAACAATCTCATTGCCATGCAAACTGGTTGGCCCACTATGTGAGTGTGTTGCTTGTGGGACTCAGTTTGTTGTGGCTCCTCGGACTGATGACGTCCTTTGGATGAAGGATGAAACGTCTCAACAATAACAACAACAACAACAAAAAGAAACAATCCAGATCAGGGGTCACCAACTTTTTCGAAACTGAGAGCTACTTCGTGGGTACGGAGTCATACAAAGGGCAACAGTTTGATAAACTCTTCGGAAATAACAAAGCGTGAATTGAAAAAAATGTATAATAAAAATATTT
>JBBPBX010023792.1:26138-40242 GCA_038048925.1 Garcialebias charrua
ATATATATGAATACAAAAAAAGAATAACACTGAAAAAAATGACATTTTAAATGCAGCTTAGAAGTGAGTTGTGCTATTTTTAGAACAGGTCCGCGGGCACCTCAAATGGTCCTTGGGGGCACCCGGGTGCCCGCGGGCACCGTGTTGTTGACCCCTGATCCAGATTAACTGACTGAACTTTTTGGGGTTTAGAATTAATATATTTTTTAAGTCATAACAAAATTAGTTTCAAACTTTGCATGTTAAAAAAACGTCAAAATGTAGAAGCAATCTTCATTTAACAGTTGGAATTTTTTTTAAACAATTGCTTGTTTCCATGTTGGTTCTCACAGTTATTAAGGTTATCACAGTCAGAAAGACACCAGGCAGATGGACAGTGCTCAGATACTTGAAGTAAACCTTGAACTCCAAACACAACCAAACCTCTCGCCGACAAACTGCAGCGTTCAGCCTCAACCTGTCAGTTGCAAACTTTGATGCTGCGATGGAGGAACAAGCAGCAGGAAATGTGGGTGGTTTTAACAAGAAACGGGTTTCGTTTTGTCCTCAGAGACTCTTAAGGTTTCTTTTTGCTGACTGCACAGCACACGATAAAATATTAAGCAGCAGAATAAATAGAATTCAATTATATGGAAAGTCGTATAAAATGTTTATTTTTAATGTCATTTATCAGAAGTCAGTGTTAATAAAGAATGAAATGTTTAACTTTTTAAGTTTGAACTAGATATATAGCTTTTTCAAGGGGTAAACTAGAGTTAATTTTTTATAGGATTTATTTTCATTTTGTGTACTGGAGCACAAAGCACCAAAAGTAACAGAAGATGACAAGACCTAACACCTCGAGCATGTCATGTGGCATGAGACAAACCTGCGGTTTCACACCGTAGATGTTGACTTATTCCAACATGTTTGCAACGTCAGCTTGGGCAACCATTAGTTATTGTGGCGACCGAATATTGATCAGTTTCCTTTGGTTTGATGACAAAGTGCATTATTTAAAATTTTTGCTTCGTCTTAGAGACGTGGTTTAGTCTTTTCTCGTTTGCTTATAAATGTCCCTGTGAATCATAGTGAAACATCAGGTGATTGAGAATTTCTCTTTATGACTGGTATAAACCAAATTTGAATTTCTCAATATCAAACTGGCTTTAGAGTTTTACATCTGTGAGAGCATGTGAACTTTATAGTTAGATACTTAACCCTTGAAATGGCTCTTAGGAACATCACTGTAAAAAAGACCTTCTGAGCTTGAAAGTGTCGCTTTGCGCTTTTTTTTTCCAGATTTTATTCAGAATCAAAACTTTCTTAACTTTGTAAATAAGATCTAAGTCCCAACCACATCTAAAACACAGACAAAGACAAAGATAGATATGAAAATTGAACTGAGGAATTTCCATAATTTTAAAGGTGTTGTGACATGATGCTAAAATATAGACATTTTAGAAAGAGGAGCTACTCAGCTTTGATTTTTTTGTAACCAGATGTTTCAAATAATTAATATATAAAAGTATTTTTAAATAAAATAGTTTTAGTGACGTAACTCTGCAGTGCGTCGCAGTCAAACGCCGACGCATTTTTATGGCGCAATGGCAAGAACGCACCTTGTAAATAACGAATAGCAGTGAATATATAAATTGAGGAATTATGCAATTTAAGTGAAGATTTGAGCGATTTGTCTTCAGTTTGGGAAGCCGAAGTTAGTTTGAGTGATGAACAATAAACAGCTGGTTCTACTTTTGGTCTGCAGCTGTATTTATTTGAGTCTTACCGTTCAGAGTGCGAGGGGGAGTCCGACATTTCCGATGAGCAAGGTTCAGAGGGTGAAGGGCTGGAACCCGACCGTAGTCGTCTACAGAGCTGGCGATGTTAGAACACCCAAATGCGACACAACGTACCGGCATTTTTCAAGTTATACAAAAGAAAATAGGCGATTTTGAAGACAATGACACTGCGTGCTAATAGCAGCCTGCAAACTCAACTTCTTGTCTCTACGTCACGACGTCGCATGCTTAAGTACTCGGATGTCCCTTGACGAAACACGGCGCCAAGTTTAAAATCCCTTTTGAAACAAATTTTCATTGAATTATCATTTTGCTTGTAAAAACGATCATAGTTGAATGATACAACATATATATATGTTGTGCCACTTTATGCATAGTTCCAACATCATGTCACGCCACCTTTAAATATAACTTAGAGCTAAATAATAAACCAACATTTACTATGTAGAATCTGTACAAAAAGCAACAACCTGATGGCTGCTCATCTTGAGCTGGGTTCTTCTGGAGGTTTCTTGCTGTTAAAAGGGAGCTTTTCCTTTCTACTGTCACCAATGTGCTGCTAATGATGGGAGGTTGCAATTAACTGGATTTGCATGCAATCTGCCTTCTGTACAAATACAAATTTTACTATTTGGCATTTTATAATGCATGTAAATGTTTTCTGAGAAAAGATTTCTTGTGACTTGGTGCTATATAAGTAAAGTGAATTGATCGGAATTGAGTCTGTTCAACAAATCATATTTTCAGCATCCATGTTTTATAAATAAAACCTTTATATCAAAAAAAAATCTGCAATGTATTTCGGGGATGTTTATGCAAGCATGGTGATGTTGTCACTCTTATGTGCAAAATAAAATACTTTTGCTTTTTTATGCACATGAGAAAAGTGTTGTGTGGAGCATTTGGTCAACCACAAGCGAAAGCTATCTTAATTAGAAGTAAAGTTCCCCTTGTACATGTTACTCCTCATGTTTGACTGAGGGTTTTTATAGATCAGGAGTCCTCAGCCCCACAGACAGCCCACAGTATTTACTGACTAAGAGCTAATATAATAAAGCTGCACATTTCTCACATCTCAGCACTTCATAATTTTTGACTCAAAGTCCAGATGAGTCAGAAAGGGAACCACGCATAAAACCATTTTCTCATCACCCTGGCAAGTTGTCTGTGAAACACAGGTCTCGTTGTGCGCTGGATCACCTCAGACTGAAGCCACAGAAACACGGCAAGCCATACGTTGTCACTTTAGGTGTTTGTTAAACACCACAGCTGCTCTATTTGAGCAATATCGCCCACACAGGCGGCACCTCAGATCCTCCAATAACGGCCTGATGGAGAGACTTTCATATGAAATACTCGTGAAAAGGTTCAGTTCCAGATGTCTGGGATTTAGGGCTTGTTATGAAAATACAATGAAGTTAGAAGTTTGCATTCAGCATGGCATGTAATACTGTTTGAGTAAGCCTGTAGACGACTTTGGGAAAGGATTCAATGGAATATAGCGCAACATGTTGGTATGTTGTATAATAAGACAGTCTTACCATTTGGCAGGCAAAAAATGTCTTTTTTTTATCAGCTCCATAGCAACCAAGCTGTGGAACAAGCTTTGCCAATATACAGTAAACATCACAATACATTCCTGTGACACGCTGCTTGTTTTCCACTGATGTCCTTTGCAGAAGTACTGCTATATCCGATTCACAAATATGCAGGGACATAATGTACTGCTATATCCGATTCACAAATATGCAGGGACATAATGAACAATATTTGATTGGGTTTACTGTTTGATTACCCAGTAACTGAAATGTGATCGTCCGTTTTCTTTGTTTGGTGGTAGACCACTCACAATCACTTTTAGACCGACAAGGTTTATATCAAATGTGCATACTTGAAGGTAAAGCGGTTTCTTTCTTTTGGGATTTTTTTCATTGTGCTTTTCATCATCTCAACGATGGTTCAGAAAGTTTTAGCCTGAAAATAATCCATGAAAGATATGTGCCTGATCTCACTTTAAAGAAATTACCTATTCTTTAAAAAGGCTGAAACTGCAAATGTATGTATTCATTAGTTTATTTAGTTCCTTATTTACTTCTAACCCTAACTTGGTTTTATTTAAAAATCTAGACATATTTTCTTTCTCCTAACCTGGTAGTTTTAATGACTAAACTTACCTAAACAGCAGTAAAAAAAAAGTAAAAAAAATAAAACGGAGTACCATGTTCAACATGTTCTCACGGCCCTGCATGCAAATGACAGATCTTTCATGATACGTTTTGTGTCATTTTCACACATTTTAAGCACTTTCAATTGATGCACTGCATCCCAAAACTAGGCTGAAGACAGACATGTAAATAAATAAATAAATACATACATACATGTTGTTAGCATGCATGGAAGTCTGTCTTCCTGACATTGTTTAGATTTTTTCATTAAGACCTGTACAAGTTCTGTTTAAACTTTGCTTCAAATAAAGTATTTATTGATTTTTTTTAACATACAAACAAAGAAAAGAGAACACAAATAACAAAAAAGCCTCCCCACAAACACCAGATCAGTTACATACACAAATAAAACTAAACAGGCATTGACATGGGTTCCACGTGCAACACAAAAGGTTGCCAAGTGTCCCAAAATCTTTTAACAAAACCCTTCAGGGTAGATCTTAATTTTTCTAAATGAACATCACTTCTCTTATCCAATGTACATATGCTGGGGGGAGTGGGTCCTTCCAATTGCACAAAATAAGTCTTCTGTCCAGAAGAGAGCCAAAAGCAATCACATCCTTCTCGTAGTTGCTGAAGGACATATCCACAGAGGCCACCCCAAACAGTGAGGTGGTGGGTGCACAGTTTTCCCACATAGCTCAGAGAAAGTGTCAAAAATTGGATTGCCAAAAAGGCTACAGTTTGGGACAGGTCCAGACTGTACAGTATGCAGGAGTGTACCTGGAGTTTGTTTACACGATTACATGCGGGGTCCAAGTTGGCTTTGATCTTGGACAGCTTGTCTTTGGACCAGTGCAGCCTGTGCACCACCTTGAATTCAATTACATCATGTCTTAGACAGATTGAGGATGAGTAAATGTTCTATGATCCTTCTCCAGGTTAAGTCTGATATGGATTCCTCCAAGTCCATTTCCCATTTCACTTTAAGGGAGTCCAAACTTCTGTCATGGTATGAACAGAGCAGTGTATACCGGTAGATCTTGCTGAGGGACCCTTTCGTATCAGATCTGCACTCCAAAATCCCAACCATAAAATGCTGAGAGGGGTACAAAGGCAAACAGTAAGAGTTAGACCTCACAAAATGCCAGACCCAGACCCAGGTGTCAAAAGCTGTATCAGTTACTTAGGGATTAAATATTTAATAATTTAACACAGGTGCCACTAATAGTAACTGAAAGTTATGCACCATAACTCATGTTCCCTGAAGGAAGGGAACGAGGTGCAACACACTAGCTATGGGAATTGCGCCGCCGCATGGTTCACCTGAAGTAATACAATCACGCCTCGAACAAGGCAGGTGGGCGTCAGCGTCATCACAGAGGCCCCGCCCTCTTGGTATAAAGACGACTGCGCCCATCCTTCGATCTACAAGTGCACTTCACCGAGCTTGGGCATTGAAAAGGGCAAACTCTGTTGCACCTCGCAGTACAGCAGTGAGGGCAGGACTCGGGGGATTCCAGCGCTGTCTTAACGTGCAACATCCCCAGGCAGACGGGACAGGCCTCATGGGTGTCCATCGCCGAAAGGGAGTAGCCGCTGCCGCTGGGGCAGGCCCGGGAGCTGGGGCTCGCTGGCCTGTTGGTCTTCTTAGAATTTTGGGGGTTTCGCTTTCCCTTCTCTGGAGCCATGGCTGAGAAGAGTCGAGCTTGTTAGCAGTGCTAATGTGGTCCGGAGACGTCTTCTTCGTCACATCGCTTTCGCTGACTAGCCTGCTAACTCGTTAGCAAGGTAGCGGTGTGACGCAGTTAGCGCCGTCGAGCGAAGCAGATGTGAAGTGAGAAGAAAAACCTCGAGGTTAAATAGAAGACTTTCGCAAGCCCAGCAATACGCAGGAAATGTCTCTGTACGCTCAGTGTAGGGAGCGAGCTCACCTCCGGTCGAGCGATGTAGTTACAGAGAGTCCCACGAAGTTCAGGTGTAAGCGAGGTGAAGGGCAAAAGAGATCGAAGGATGGGCGCAGTCGTCTTTATACCAAGAGGGCGGGGCCTCTGTGATGACGCTGACGCCCACCTGCCTCGTTCGAGGCGTGATTGTATTACTTCAGGTGAACCGCGCGGCGGCGCAATTCCCATAGCTAATGTGTTGCACCGAGTGCACTGACTGATAAGGGAACTGTGTAGAGTTAAAGGCCCTCCTGAACTGATTCCAGATCTTAAATGTCCAGATCACAATTGGGTTGGAAGTGTAGGATGTATTGGCTGTTTGAAAGGAGCTGAGAGCAGATTAATGCAGAGGAGAAACTGGAACTAATTGAGGCTCTCTCCAAAGCCACCCAACTGGGAGAAGGAATATCCTTCCTTACCCAACCAGAACAATAACACTCTGATGTTAGCTGCCTAATAATGTATTAAACATTTTTGATCACTTTTGTTTTTTTAAAGGATTAGAAATCCCCACAGTCATGTTAAGCATGTGGACAAGGTAATGGGACAAATAGTTGATTTGTTATTAAAATCTATCACTCTGAAGCTGCAGTGGTCTTCTTGGGGCCGAGATGGTGTAGAGCAGTGGTGGAGAAAGTACTCAAACACTGTACTTAAGTAAAAGTACAAATAAACAGACAAAAATGTACTCTAGTAAAAGTAGAAGTACCATATTAATATTTTTACTTAAGTAAAAGTAAATAAGTACTTGCTTTTAAAAATACTTAAAGTATTAAAGTAAAAGTACTTGCTGAATGTATTAACTAATGCAATGGTCTACAATACCATTAAGTGTGCGTACTGTATGCATATTTTCTGTAATACATTAATAGTGTTGAGCCATTTTAATGAACAATGCTGCAGATAATGCATGTTTTTATTGTGTTTACTCTGTGACACAGTTCACACTTGGACTTTTGATTCTGTGTGTCAGAATTTCAGTGATGAGTTAAATACCATTAAGCAAAATAAGAAAGAGGAATGATTATACCTTTGAAAGTTTTTATTTAACACAAAATAAAACCAATGTGTCATTTTAACTGCAGTAAACACATTTAAGTAAAAGTTGTCTGTTTGAAAAAAGGAGCATTAGACACAACTAACAAAGGAATAGATCACTTCAACTCGTTTGTCATCAACTCTAGTTAAAATATTGTCTAGTCAATCTTGTAATGGATCAACAATGAACAATACTTTAACTTCCTGACAACATTTTCAAAACTTGGACCTGAGTGTCGAGACATTTGGAGAAATCTCTTGTCTCCTAACATCCCATGAACTGACACATTTTTATGGAAGCGTTTATGGGACGTATTTAAAACTAAAATGGTTTAGCAGGAATGCTTTTTCATTTCAAAGTCAAGCTGCCTTTTTTGAGTCATAAATAAAATTTAAAATGAATAAACCAAACTGCATTTTCATTTTCTTCTTCGAGACTGCTCAATTTGTAACTTAATTAAAATGATAAGTAAAATAACATTTAACATTTAATTTTCAATATATGTCTAAGTAAAAAGTGGCCAAAATTCATTTTGAAATCTCAATTTTGAAAATTAAAATGAAATAGCAGAAATGCTTTTTAATTTCAAAGTCAAGCTGCCTTTTTTGAGTCAGAAATAAAATTAAGATTAAATCATTTTCATTTTCTTATTCAGCACTGTTATATCTCATTGAACTACAGAGCAAACTGCATTTTCATTTTCATCCTGCACCCCTGCGCTCAAAGTGTGACAATATTCAATCTCAAAAGCAAACCCAGAGTAATTGAGACGAAATTAAAACTAAAATGGTTTAGCAGGAATGCTTTTTCATTTCAAAGTCAAGCTGCCATTTTTTGAGTCATAAATAAAATTTAAAATGAATAAACCAAACTGCATTTTCATTTTCTTCTTCGAGACTGCTCAATTTGTAACTTAATTAAAATGATAAGTAAAATAACATTTAACATTTAATTTTCAATATATGTCTTAGTAAAAAGTGGCCAAAATTCATTTTGAAATGTCAATTTTGAAAATTAAAATGAAATAGCAGAAATGCTTTTTAATTTCAAAGTCAAGCTGCCTTTTTTGAGTCAGAAATAAAATTAAGATTAAATCATTTTCATTTTCTTATTCAGCACTGTTATATCTCATTGAACTACAGAGCAAACTGCATTTTCATTTTCAGCCTGCCCTCCTGCGCTTAAAATGTGACAATATTCAATCTCAAACGCAAACCACGAGAGTGACGTAATGCGCTTGTCAGACAGCAGAGGGCTTGCGGAGTTTTAGACAGGAGGAGACAGTTTCCTCCTTCCGCTGAAAGACCTGCTGTGAACTCTTGTCACGGGCATTTTTATTTATATATTATTATTATTTCTATTTATTTACTACTGTAAATAGGCTCTGTTCACAAGTGCCGTAAATCACTTGCGCATTGACCGGAAAGGTAATTTCCAGCTTCCGGTCTAGCCCCGGTCTCTGTGAAAATAGTGCTGTCTGAATGTTTACAAGAGCTGCCCAAGACAATGTTCATCTTATCGTTGATTCCTGGTCCCCTGCTCCGACAAGCAAACGTAACAAGGGATTTAAATTGCATGTCTCAAGTTTTCTGCACAACTACGAGGGTAAGTAACGTTAGTTTGATCGCGTTGTGTTGTTGCTACCTGTTAGCGGCTAACGTTAGCCGCGATCTTTTTTTTGTATACTCACGTTATAGAAACAGATTTTCCACACTTAAACAAAACGGCTCATATTTTGTGATCATTCTACAAACATGCTGCTCTTCTCAGTTTCATGCAAAAATCAGGAGACAGCTGTGAAGTCGTTGTCAGGGCTCTGTGTCAGGTCCATGAAGAAAGCTGAAAAACCTCACCATAGGGTGAAGCTAGGATTGTTCAGATGACAGTTTTAAGATTGTTGGTTCAGTAACCCCACGTTCCTGTTGTTAATGTAGATTTAGCTAAGATGGTAATTAAATATTAAATAAAAATAGGATGGAATTGGCTACACTTTAAGAAGATGTAAACAGTTGAGTTTGGCCTTGCTAGTCTCCAGTGGGTTATTTGCTGCATGCATTGTTCTTTTAATTTGGTAATTCATGCATATTATTGTAGTTTTACTTTAATCTAAAGAACACACTCACAGCCCTTCTTCTTCTTCTGAAGGCTAGAAGTTACTCTCTGATTTAAGGGGGGTGAACATTTGTGCTCAAAACAGTTTTCAGTTTATTAAAAAATAGACTGTGTGCACCCTTATGTTATGTTTAACTTGTCTTCTAGTTTCCTGGAGGAATACGTCGGAGGACTGGGCAGCAGAGCAGAGGAGTGGAGCGAGGATGTCAGTGTGAGTCAGTCAATCTAGTACATTCAGCTACATACTGTATTTACATTCTTGGTCTAATTATTTTGACCTCGTGTGTTTTTATGCAGCTCTCAGAAACTAAAGTCTTCACTCCCAGACTGCTCCTCCTGTTAGCACCCTAGGAAGCAACACCTCCATTGGTCGACTGCCAGGTTTGGGAGCACCTGTACCTCCACCATTCTCCTCCAGCGGGGACATGAAGGTTTCTGAATTTAACACCACCTCTCTGTCGTCACAGTTCAGCCGTAAGTTCATCAGTATCTGTGCAGTCCTGTTTGAATGTATGTGCGTGATATAGATTTAATTATTGTGTGTGTGTTTGCAGGTGACTTTGGCCTGCAGCCAGAGCCTTGTGCTGAGCCAGCTGGTTCAGAGACACTCCGGCCCCTCCTTGCATCTGGCACGGCAGCTCAGTCCATCTCAACAAGCAGCCCTTCTTCAGCGTCGTCTGCGCCCCAACACATCAGCACAGGCTGGCCTGGTTCTGGCTGCTGCTAAATACCTTATCAGTCAAAGCAATTACAAGATTTTTTTTGTAAAATTTTCAGCCCTCATTAATCTGTTTACCTACTTGGTAGCAGATTCCATAAATCAATAAAAGTTTTATTTTAAAGGTTTTTAGCATATGATTTCTTACCTGTAAAATTTCGACCTTCTATTTCACAATTAAAGTGTTCAAATATTGAAATACAGAGGATATTGTGTTGTTACTGTGGCTAAACAAGACTAACAATAATTTAAAAAAATATCCAATTGAATGGATAATATATCTGTAATTTTCATTTAAGGCATTTGATTGTTAATATGTTTGTTTAACTTTACCCTGTTTTTGACACTATCAAATAAACAAGGTTTTTCAAAGTTGGACCTCTCAAAAAACTTACATAGGTACAATAGGTTAACATTCTCACATAAAATTAATTTAAGATATCCACATACCAAAATACAGTGGTCAATAAAATGTTTAGGTACTGCACTTACAAAAATGTGACATTTATTTTTATTTACCTCCAGAGAAAACAGTACAACATGTTTCCATCAAGAATATCTACTTACAAATGTAAGACAATGTCAATATAAGTAAATGACAGCATTTTGTTTTTCTTCAAGACTGTGCCATCAGCTTTTCTGTCAAACTTCATATCTCCATTTCCTGACCAAAGAGAAGACTTTACTCTGGAGGAGCAGGGATGAAGGTGTTTGACACCGTAGTTCTGTACAGTCCAGGATAACTTGTGTGTCACTGTAGCGGCCATCAAAATCTTGTGCTGCAGCTCGGGGGCGGCTGCTGGTTATGGTGGGAGTTGGTGAAGACCAGACTCTGTGTGGAAGCGGAGGAAGGTGGTTCTCCTCCTCCAACACCAGGCTTCTGCAGCAAAGAGGCGAGATATATGAATCTTGTGCAGCACAGAGCCTGCAGAACCTATATTAGTGTAGTGTGTACAGTACAGTATTTACATGTCAGTACACTAACACACAGTGAACTAAAAACTCAATTTAATATACAATAAAATGACAAGTTAAACAGGTAAAATCGATAAAAAATGAAGTAAAATCAAGACTCTGTGGAGAAAACATTACCTTTGCCCAGGTGTGATATGGTTCTCAGCAGCAGGTGCACATGAGGGAGTGAAGACTTTAGTTTCTGAGAGCTGCATAAAAACACACGAGGTCAAAATAATTAGACCAAGAATGTAAATACAGTATGTAGCTGAATGTACTAGATTGACTGACTCACACTGACATCCTCGCTCCACTCCTCTGCTCTGCTGCCCAGTCCTCCGACGTATTCCTCCAGGAAACTAGAAGACAAGTTAAACATAACATAAGGGTGCACACAGTCTATTTTTTAATAAACTGAAAACTGTTTTGAGCACAAATGTTCACCCCCCTTAAATCAGAGAGTAACTTCTAGCCTTCAGAAGAAGAAGAAGGGCTGTGAGTGTGTTCTTTAGATTAAAGTAAAACTACAATAATATGCATGAATTACCAAATTAAAAGAACAATGCATGCAGCAAATAACCCACTGGAGACTAGCAAGGCCAAACTCAACTGTTTACATCTTCTTAAAGTGTAGCCAATTCCATCCTATTTTTATTTAATATTTAATTACCATCTTAGCTAAATCTACATTAACAACAGGAACGTGGGGTTACTGAACCAACAATCTTAAAACTGTCATCTGAACAATCCTAGCTTCACCCTATGGTGAGGTTTTTCAGCTTTCTTCATGGACCTGACACAGAGCCCTGACAACGACTTCACAGCTGTCTCCTGATTTTTGCATGAAACTGAGAAGAGCAGCATGTTTGTAGAATGATCACAAAATATGAGCCGTTTTGTTTAAGTGTGGAAAATCTGTTTCTATAACGTGAGTATACAAAAAAAAGATCGCGGCTAACGTTAGCCGCTAACAGGTAGCAACAACACAACGCGATCAAACTAACGTTACTTACCCTCGTAGTTGTGCAGAAAACTTGAGACATGCAATTTAAATCCCTTGTTACGTTTGCTTGTCGGAGCAGGGGACCAGGAATCAACGATAAGATGAACATTGTCTTGGGCAGCTCTTGTAAACATTCAGACAGCACTATTTTCACAGAGACCGGGGCTAGACCGGAAGCTGGAAATTACCTTTCCGGTCAATGCGCAAGTGATTTACGGCACTTGTGAACAGAGCCTATTTACAGTAGTAAATAAATAGAAATAATAATAATATATAAATAAAAATGCCCGTGACAAGAGTTCACAGCAGGTCTTTCAGCGGAAGGAGGAAACTGTCTCCTCCTGTCTAAAACTCCGCAAGCCCTCTGCTGTCTGACAAGCGCATTACGTCACTCTCGTGGTTTGAGTTTGAGATTGAATATTGTCACATTTTAAGCGCAGGAGGGCAGGCTGAAAATGAAAATGCAGTTTGCTCTGTAGTTCAATGAGATATAACAGTGCTGAATAAGAAAATGAAAATGATTTAATCTTAATTTTATTTCTGACTCAAAAAAGGCAGCTTGACTTTGAAATTAAAAAGCATTTCTGCTATTTCATTTTAATTTTCAAAATTGACATTTCAAAATGAATTTTGGCCACTTTTTACTAAGACATATATTGAAAATTAAATGTTAAATGTTATTTTACTTATCATTTTAATTAAGTTACAAATTGAGCAGTCTCGAAGAAGAAAATGAAAATGCAGTTTGGTTTATTCATTTTAAATTTTATTTATGACTCAAAAAATGGCAGCTTGACTTTGAAATGAAAAAGCATTCCTGCTAAACCATTTTAGTTTTAATTTCGTCTCAATTACTCTGGGTTTGCTTTTGAGATTGAATATTGTCACACTTTGAGCGCAGGGGTGCAGGATGAAAATGAAAATGCAGTTTGCTCTGTAGTTCAATGAGATATAACAGTGCTGAATAAGAAAATGAAAATGATTTAATCTTAATTTTATTTCTGACTCAAAAAAGGCAGCTTGACTTTGAAATTAAAAAGCATTTCTGCTATTTCATTTTAATTTTCAAAATTGAGATTTCAAAATGAATTTTGGCCACTTTTTACTTAGACATATATTGAAAATTAAATGTTAAATGTTATTTTACTTATCATTTTAATTAAGTTACAAATTGAGCAGTCTCGAAGAAGAAAATGAAAATGCAGTTTGGTTTATTCATTTTAAATTTTATTTATGACTCAAAAAAGGCAGCTTGACTTTGAAATGAAAAAGCATTCCTGCTAAACCATTTTAGTTTTAAATACGTCCCATAAACGCTTCCATACATTTTAATATTGCAGCAAGAATTTCTTGTTCAAGTTCAGAAGAAGTTGGTTTTCAAAGTTTTTGAGTCCATGTCTGGCTCTTTAGGGAGAGAGAATCTGTCCTGCTGTACTGAACAGTCTTTCAATAGTCTTTCAATAATATTTCAATAAAGCCATGGGTGTTGTGTATCTTCTGGATGAATCTTTGTGGTGGAATCCATTTTGGATGTGTTAGTGGTGCTGTGGGTGCTCCAGCTAAATGACTTATACACAAGAATATATGTCATTGATTCAGCTCTTCTTGAAGGCAGGTCTAATGTTACCTGTCCACTTTGCAGTGATTCAATGGACCAACTCCCCTCTCAACATCAGTTACTTTCAAACTAACGACAAATCAAAAAGTTGCAATGTGAATGTAACTTGTAACTCAACACATTAAAGAAATGTAGTGTAGTAGAAAGTACAGATACTTCATGTAAAATGTAGTGAAGTAAAAGTAAAAGTACCCACATTTAATTCTACTTAAGTAAAGTACAGATACATGAAAAATATACGTTAGTACAGTAACAAAGTATTTGTACTTAGTTACATCCCACCACTGGTGTAGAGGCAGGGCAGCCGGCTCAGGACCAGAAGGTCTCGGGTTCGATCCCCGGTCACGGCATACCTCGTTGTGTCCCTGGGCAAGACACTTAACCCCGAGTTGCTCCCGGTAGGACAGGCAGCGCCTTGCATGGCAGTCTACCGCTACCGGTGTATGAATGTGTGTATGAATGGGTGGATGGCTGGTACTGTGAAGCGCTTTGGGGCCCCTCAAAGGCGGCTGGAAAGCGCTAAATAAGTAAGCTCCATTTACCATTTACCATTCTGTATCAGAGTGAAGATTCTTGTGAGGATATAAGGAGAAGAGCACATTTTTTTGTTACTTTTCAAACAAACTTTTTTGTTTTGTTTTGTTTTTTGTTTTCTATACAGTAGTCCCTTATTTATTGCAGGGAATAAGTTCCACACACCCCTGCAGTAAGTTAAAAAACACAAAATAAGAATGCTATATTTATTTAAGTATACAGTATATATATATA
>JBBPBX010023793.1:4391-34079 GCA_038048925.1 Garcialebias charrua
AAATATGACTTTGATCTTTTTTCATATTAAGCATTAACAGGCTTGTGTTACAGTTGGTGATGAGGAGAAAATTGATAGCATGTGGACAAAACTTTATGATCAAAAGCACTTGTTAAACAACCACCACAAGCCTTTTTCAGCTTTTCATGCTTGGACATAAGAGAGAGCGAGAGAGAGTTCATTCTTTGAACCAACTTGATTTGAAAAAATTTGTTGCAATGCAAAGTTGCACAGCCTCACCGTCTGGAGCTCTGGGAGGATCCACAACGTGCCGTTGGCTTGTTGTGAGCTGGTGGCTCAGCACCAGTGCAGATGGAGCTTCTTGCTGATCTTTCTTCTGCTTCATTTTAAGAGAAAAAATAATTAAAGCTAAAGCCTGCATTGATTGTTACACTTTTTTTTACATACCATTTTCATTTTTAAGTTGAATATACTTGCTGTTGTTTTAGTACAACAGGTTACATCACTGCTTCTAAAGCATGCATGCGTCACTGCACGTCCAAAATAAAATGGGGGTGAGGGTGGTGCGTTTGTTGACCTATCACTTACAATATGCAGGATGCACAGTAATTATAAACAGCTGCTTTGATTCCAGTATTAATTACTGTAAGAGCAACAACAATTAGGCATTACTCTGCAGCACCCGTACTTTTATTTTACAGTATATTTGCATGTACCGGTAGATATACTTTCCTATTTTTAGCAGATCGTCTACTTTTGGTTAAAATATTACTATGTTTTTACATTATGTGTGTGAACTCTTTTAATGTGTTTGATCAGACTGACAACAAATAAATTAAATGTGTTAAAGTTAAAAAAAATCGTATTCTTATTCCAGTTGTATGTGAGCGTTTGAACCGGTTTTAGAGAATTTTCCACATGTTTGTGACTACTGATAAAAGCTCCTTTTGTAATACCCTGATGCATGCTCAATAATCCAGGTAGAAAAATCTAAAAAAGCTAAGTCTGGTCCTCTGGACATTCAAAAAACAAAACAAAGCAAAAAAATTGTAGAAACGTTTCGTCTTTCGTCCGAAAGACTTCCTCATTCTGAGCTGCTGTATTCAGCTCAGTCTTATAAATAGCACCCTCTCAAGTCATTTACAACGCCTTTGTTTTATCTAATGTACCAGTCTGAAGTACCATACATAAAGTGTTTTTTAAGCCTGCTATGCCGACAGCCGATCGTTGCAAATGTCCACCGTACAAATATAAATGTTTTTTAAAAGACAGTCGACAATAGAAACGGTCGTAGGGTGCTATTTATAAGACTGAGCTGAATACAGCACCTCAGACTGAGGAAGTCTTTCGGACGAAAGACGAAACGTTTCAAAAAATGTTCTGCTTTGTTTTGTTTTGTTTTGTTTTTTGAATGTCCAGAGGACCAGACTTAGCTTTTTTAGACTCCTTTTGTAAGTTTAACGTCCTGTTTTTTATCACTCATAAATGTTAAACAATGCCCCTCCTAGCGAGCTAAGCTGAGCGGTTGTTTGAAAAAGACATTCAGTCTTTTAAGCAAATTGAGCTTTGTAAGTGTGTAAGGTTTAAACTTAGAAATGCCCCCCAGAGATTTGGTTCGATTCCAAGTAATGACACGCCGTACAAAAGCAGGACACGCCACTAAGAGCGTTTGAAGCTCTTTTCTTTGAGCTCCCTCCACCTTTTCTTGCCCATGAGCCTGATTTTACCTTCTTTCTTTTGTTTAAGATGGCCCTTCATGCTGTCGTGTTGCGTCCTGTCTGCCGTTTACAGTTTGTCTTTTTAACATGTCATATTTTGATTGGTGTGACATGAAATTCAAAGCCAGGCGGGCCGGTGTGCTTCGAGGCACGTGGGAAGAAAGTTCAGATATTTCCACTCAGTTGAAACATGGTTAAGAGACACGACCAGGATTTGAACCAGTGAACTCAGTGTAGCTCTTTTTTTAAGTTCTTCTAATTTGTTTATCGACTAATGAAACAGTATTGTTAGGGTTACTGATGTTTCTAGTGTTAAACCCAAATACCGTGAATGATTAGTCATGTAGAATTTTTCTATTGTAAGACATTTCCCTTTTTATTTAAAGGGAAACGTCTTATTCAGACAAATTAACGCTTTGAAGTTTGGTGTCACTGTTATGGGTCATTTTATTTAAACGATACCGGCTGCTGCTCAAATAACCGGTGTGAGTCGGAGTTGGTGCGCCGAGCTGGGTGAGTGACGGCTTTTAATTAATGGCCTTGTAAAAGGAAACCCATGCGGGCTCCCTCTTCCAAAGGCCGACGGAATGAGGCACACGGCGTTTTAGATGGTTTATTAATGCTTTGACTGGTTAGCCCAGGGTAAAAAAGGACAATTAGTATTATCCACTGCCATATGCTGCCCATAGAGCGTCTGACGGAGGCAAAAGACAAAGCCTGGGCTCCTGTGTGAGGCTAACCTGAGATCTCGGTGGACTCCTATCAACCCTGGTCACACGTGTAAGCCAGAGGACCCATGAGGGCTCCACCCCGCTCAGATCACTTTAATTACACATCCAGGCGACCGCAAGCTGGAGTCCCGCTCACTCAGCAGAGCCCAACAGCTTGGGAGTCCCATGTCCTGCCTCGGTAATGTGTTCACGTGTGGCACTTTTAATTGAATTGATTTACGTTGGCCGTGACGCATATTTTCCACCAGCGCTGTGTTGTGGAAGTTAGACAAACTCTCTGTGTGGCTATCGTCACAACCTGGTGCATGAAAACACAATTGTGAGGTGTGAGCTGTCAGCGTCGGAGTGAAACGGGGTTGTTAAAGGAGGCATTGAACGTGCGGGCGCGCTGGGAATGCGCAGGTGGATGGAGCTGGCAGGTCTGGCTCTGATTAGTGTTACATGATGGCGAGGTCATCTGGCCCCGTCTGTGGGAGGGGAGAATTTATCCAGACCTTTTCTCACTTCTTCCCCTCCTCACCCCAACTCCTACCATCTGGAGTGGATGAAGTCAGAGACCACATCTCTGGCGTTTGGCCTCCAGTGTGTTTGATCCCGCCGCTCAGCTCGGCACACACTTGCAGCTGTACGACAGCGCACTCAATGTGCCGCTTTTCTTCCTGCAGCTTGCAGGTACAAGTACGACGAATGCAAAAGAGGCTGCTTTGGTACCGCATGTTTGATTCCTGCCTCCGGGAACGCTGCAATTTGCCAGGCTTTTAGTCTTTGCGTTTAAGCAGTGTCATTATACTTCCATTAGAGGCTGAGTTGACCTGAAATTCAAATACTCCTGATAATCCGCTCCTCCCTTCATGAGCTTGATTGCTTGCGAGTCATTAAAGTAAAGTGTGTGTTTGTGTGTATTTGTAGGTTTTGCGCTACATCTATGGGACTTGTTTTTACTTATTCTTGTGTACACATGTGTGATGACATACTTTTGCCCGTTTAAACTCTTAAATACGAACATGCGTTGTGCTTTGCATAAAAACGCTGTAAATTAGAAGCAGCAACGTTTTTGTTCCTTTTATGAACATGGTCACAGCTGATAGTTTCACTTGTGTGCTTGTTTCTTCTAACATCTGTCTTGTTCTGGCAGGTGTACGCACCGTCTCCCAACTCAGAGGACTTTAACAGAGATTCTCCTTCCTACACGTCTCCCAAACCCTCCAGCAGCATGTTTGCAAGCACTTTCTTTGGTGAGTTCAAAACGATGTTTGTTCAGCAGTTTTGGATTTACCGGTACTAAAAGAAGCAGCTTATTCTAAAACTAGTAGTACTGTTAGTACTGTTTTTAGACCCTTCCATTTTATGATTGTATTGTATTTTATGATTGTGTGTACAGCACTTTGGTCCTGTTGGGTGCATAAAGTGCTCTATAAATAAAGTTGGTATGGTATGGTAAAACACATCTCAACACCACATGCCTTGGGGATCAACACTGTTTTACAGATTTATTTGTTTAGATTGTGTTTTTATTAGGGATGCACGATATTATCGGCATGGTATCGTATCGGACGATATTAGCGATAAAGTTAAATATCGAACATCAGCCATTCCATCTAAAAAAACATATAAAAGGCTTCTGTTTTATTTTATTTTTTTATTTAAGAAACTATCAAGTGTATCTATTAATGCAGTACGACTTATGCACTTTTCACCTGTTGCTTGTGAACAGGTTGAGTTTAGAATTGTGAAAATTTACAAATTGGCACTGTTCGAGCATTGTCATTGTGTTAGAGAGAGTAAATGTCACGAATAAATTTGACATTTAACATAATCCAAGTTGAAGTGTTGCGTCATTTCAGCCCTTTTTTTGGCATCTGCATTTGGTAGCAGGCCAAACTGACAAAGACCGTGCAGAACAATGTAGTGTTTTAATTCCACAACAGAGAAAGCTGTGCAGTCTCCGCATGTAGGTCTAGAAAAAAAATATCGGTATTGGTATTGGTTATTGGCCAAATAAATTTTAACATATCATCGGCATATCGAATATTGGCTAAAAATCCAATATCGTGCATCCCTAGTTTTTATATTAAATATTAAAGCAACTAACTCCCAAGCATGGAGAAATGTGTTGTTGGATTTAGCGTTTTGTGTTTCTCAGCTGTTTTCACACTAGGGTCAGGTTTCAATCCCAAAAGAAAACATGAAAAGCCCACCCCCACCCCCTAAATGACCCAGAAGTTGTAAAGTTGGAGTAACGGAGTTAGCAGCACTCTTGTCAAAGCTGCCTCGAGTTTTAAACATTATAAACTAAAGAGACTTCTGTGTTTACATTAGACGGTACCCACAGCTCGTCTGACCCGTGGAATCCGTCCAGTGGGATCAGCCAGCCCGGCTATGGGGGGATGCTCGCAGGATCTTCATCTCACATGGCACAGTCGGGGAACTACAGCAGCCTGCACTCACACGACCGTTTGGTGAGCAACCCGCACAATAAATAACCAGATAAATAGACAAATGACTATTTACAGGCTTGTTTTGTAACCACAGCTGAAAAATAATGTGCACTTCATAGCTTTTAAATTCCACCTTGGCCTCCTCGTGCTCTTCTTACTGTTTCCAGATTTGAGTGGGCGTGTGCGCATTAGGCTGTTTTCTGGTTATTATCAGGGAGGACAGTATTGACCCTTTTTTTTCTGTCGGTGTTTGATCTGGCCTCGTCCGCCTGCCTGATTCAGCTGGCAGGACATCACAGGGAGCCTGCAGATGCTGCCTGCCCTCTCTTTATCTCAGTCCCTCCCCCATTAACTTTTCCTCCATCACAGCCTGGGACATGTCAAAGGACAATTACACTTAAGAGAACAAATGCATCTTTTTTCTTTTTTTTTGTACACATATACACCTTTTAAGTTTTACTTGTTTTATCCTACAGAATTACCCTACACACTCAGTCTCTCCAGATGTCAATGCCAGTCTTCCTCCCATGTCGAGCTTTCACCGGAGCAACGCCAGCACTTCACCGTTTGTCACGGCAGCTCACACCTCGTCCGTCACCCCGGCCGACGGGATCATGGGTACGTTCTCAACCATCCAGAGTTCTCACTTCACAGTACCGTATTTTCCGCCTGAAAAGTTGCACCTTTCTATAAGGCGCATTGTCCAATTATTGGCAATAAATTGGAAAAATCCATAAACATGTCGCACCTTTACAGTATTTAAGTCACATCTATTATGCGTCACTGCTACGTGACGCGTCAGCGCGTCATTTGCCCTGCTGAAAATGGCGGCCACAGAAGCGAGCGAGCACGGAAGGACTTTACAAGATTAACACGGTAAAAACAATTATTTGTTTGCTGAAAATTATAGCAAAGATGTGTCTTAGCTGAACTTTTCCTTAATAAATGAACGCAATTGTCAAATCAGCTGGATTTAAAAAGTAGTTTCGCTACGTGCACGCGCACGGGTGGGACGGCTTTATTTCTTTAAAATTTAGCTAAATAAACGCTTAAAAATATATATTTCTTAGCTGACATTATAGCACAAGGGTTCCTGAGCTTAACGGTTCCTTAAAGGAGAAATGTAATCAAATCTGAAAAAATCGATATAACAAGAATTTCATATAGTAAACAACACACATAAACATACTTAGTATGCTTTTTTCAAGTCAGTAGCTTAAAGAAATAGTTTTTTACATTTTTCCTGCTACATGCTGAAGTGCAGTGATTTCTGTAGTCATTTTCTGGACGCACTTTTATGACACAATTAAGACCTCCTTTGCTATCTTACAATAACACTGAAGCTATAAACCCATCATTACTGTCCTCCTGTCTGTCATTTAAAATGGAAGCAGAAGACTTTTTTGAATCTGAAGGATATCACTTTAGTTTGTCAAAAACAGTTTGGTGATTTAGTGCATTAATGGGCATTTCTATCCTGGAAATACGAATAGCTGTGCGTTAGCCGCCGCATGCTAACGTTAGCATGCTAGCGCCGTATGCTAACGTTAGCATGCTAGCGCCGTATGCTAACGTGGAAATGGGGGTGTTGAAAATGTCCTGAAACAGTTACCAATGTCTTGTTAAGCTCTGTCTTCCCCAGAACATAGTAGGATCTAAAATGATTTTTAAAGATGAAGGAGCAAGTTGAAACATGCTGTCTCCCTCCTTGCTAGCAGGGAGCTGCCTGGCTAACTAACTACGGTGGCCCTACACGGCCAAAATTCTACAGCGGCCGAATGCACAGGAGCGGTAAAAATACAATATAAAATTTTAAAAAGTTTTAAAATCGATTTTGGGGCTTTTAGAATAGATTCTGAATCGCCAGGACTAAGAATCTTGATTCTTTAAAAAATAGATTTTTTTTGCTGCATCCCTAATTGCTACACACTGAAATCTTTTTGTCCACAACTAGATACACACACTAATATTACTGTATGAGGGACGACCATTGCACTGCCTATGTCATATTCAGGGGACGGAGAGCAGGCAGGGGGAGGGGGGTCAAAAACACCAGATGAGAATTTTTTCACTTTGCAAAGTCTAAATTTGAGTTAGGATGACATTTTTGACTTGTGAAAATTTCTCAACAAGCTTATTTTATGCTTTTCATTAGACTACTATTAGCTTAAAAACACTTTTCATTTCTCCTTTAATAAATTCACGAAATGGTCAAATCTGCTGGATTTAAATTGTTTCGCTTTGACTTCCTCCAAACTGTTGTGTGCGCTGTGAAAATAAATTATAAATAAATCGAATTTTAGCTCTAAGCATCTCATACAGGTAACAGTTTGTAAATGTCCACCAAGTAATTACTTTCTGTAAGTTTCAACAAAATCTGTCCTGTGGTTTCGTAGTTCATACCTCCAGAGCAGGAGGCCGGGCAGCGACAGAGTGTGTCCGACCAGAGGAGGCTGCCGTCGGACACATGAGGTGGGAACGGTCGGTGTACCCTAGCGGCCAAAAGTGGTACTGCACCATTTTTTGTCAAAATGAAAAACGGTCATATCTGAGCCAAAAATTGGTCTAAAAATATGGGGAAAAATCCATAAACAGGTCTCACCTCTCTATTAGTCGCAGGGCATGCAAATTAGGCAAAAAGTGCGACTTATAGACCGGAAAATATGGTAATCGAAGCTATGCTTTTATTCGTAGATGGATTGCTTGTTTAGGAATTTTTGACCGCTCGTATTTGAGTTTGTTAAGCGACTCCCTGTGTTTTCCTAGTTCATGCAAATCGGGGAACGGGAACTGGAAGCTCGCAAACCGGAGATGCACTGGGCAAGGCTTTAGCCTCGGTGAGTTGAGTCCTGTTTTTTTTTTTTTTGCTTTCTAACTGAAGCTTTAGATCTTAAAACCAGTTTGAACCGTGTTTGTTTCCTCATCGGTACTGGATCATTTTCTGGAAATCATCAAAATCATATGGAACAAAGTGTGTTTTTTTTTCATCCCAAAATAGAATAATTGTCCGTCCTCCCATTAACAAAAGTGAGTCTGCAGGGGATTAAATGTTGATTAAAAGCTTCAGGGAACCCAAACCTAGATAACTGTGGAGTTCAACTAAAAGCTTTCAAGAAAATCTATGGAAAAGTGCGTGTTAAGCCAAAGGATTGAACAAATTAAAAATATATAATCCTGTGACGTCCTTTAGATGATTTACGGTATACTGCACTTTGAAAATACAGTGACTTGTCCGTAAAGCCTCGTTTACTCGTTTCATTTTTTATTTTCTACATTCTGGTGTCACATAAAGCCCAAATTTAAATATACTTAGGACCAGATCTGTGTCTTCAGTGTGCAAAACCAAAATAATAAAAGTTCATGGATCTTAATTTCAAATTAAATCTTTTGTATTTGCAGACTCAATTCTATTAGCATGACAAAGCTGGAGTGAAATGGACATGGTTGGACCGGGGTGGGGGTGGGTGGGCACAGGGGAGTTTTTAACCGCTGTGGCTCAACTCTGTGGGCACCCCCCGCCTTTTAGAGCTTTTGTTCTGCGCCTGTTTAAATTGGCCGTGCTTATTGGGCCCACGCCGCCTGCGGGAGTGTAACTGATGACGAGGCGGGGCTTCGTTTAGTCCAGAAAAATGAGCCATGTTTCACTCTGAACGCAGTGATTGTAACCAGGGATGGGGGGAAGAAAGTCGTATATTGTCTGGTCAGAAGTCACGGTTCTTTAGAGAGACTCAAAGATTTGAGATTTGGTTTGAGTTTTATTGGTTTGTGCCACAGTGATAACCACACTTTTAATCCTCCAAGTTGTTTGCATGTCTTAAAGTGAAAAAGCTGAGCGTTGAGAAACCTTGAGCTCTCTTTGTGTAGAAGAGTAGATTTTAAAAAAGCAATAGTCAGTCTTCCTCCACATTCAGTGAATCCTCTGTCCCCTTACTGCAAGTTGATTAAAAAACAAAAGCTCAAGATTACCGTAAATAAGAAGATTATTAACAACGAGTGTATTCTGTTGTCCTCACATAAGTCAAACGAGTGTCTGGAAACTCAGTTTGATCTGAACTTGACTGAAAAATGTCTGAATCTACTGTTTTTTTTTTCCTCTCTTGTTCCATTAATAATAATAATTAAAAATAAATAAATAATTAGTCAGTATCCACCGGTACCACCCTGGCTTTCAGAGACACGCTTCATTATGGCACAAATATCCTCTTGTAAAAGGAGGAAAATCAGGGATTTGTTTGTGCTTTAATCCAGCAGTTATTTAAACAAATCAAATCCCAGTAGAAGCTCTGATAATCTCGTTCTACAAACGTTGCCTGATGAATCACTGAAGCAAAATAAAAACCTGTAAAACTGAAGGGATTTGTAGCATTTGGCAGAAAACTTTTGTCCTAGTTGTCATCTTCAGCTAAGTTTCAGCAGATACAAAAATAAACAACAGTTGAATACTTGTAGTTTTTGATGTATGGTTCACGGTGCAATCGCTGCCTGCAGGCTAAAATGTGGCCCTTGAGATTTTCTGTACTCGGCTTAACGGGGTTTCCAGGTTGGGCGTCTGCATCTCTGGAAACCACGGTGGAATAATAAGTGGAGCGACTTATTCAGGCACAGGAGTCTTAATACAAATAGAAATACATAAGCTGTGCTCCTGTGAAAAGTTTAAACAAGTTTATTTAAGACTGTAACATTAAAATACGCTGACTCGTCAGCTCGCATCATTTATATTAAGTTTTCAGTTCAGTTTATTTATACAGCGCCAAGTCACAACAGAAGTCGTCTCAGGGCACAGAACAGAAACATTCTTATATAAAAAATAATAATTTAACATGATTTATCTGAGGAGCAGACTGCTTAAATTTAACTTGCATCGTAGGACTCTAATTTTGAGCAAGCACAAAGGCAACAGTGGAAAGGAAAAACTCCCTCACGAGGAAGAAACCTTTAGCAGAACCAGGCTTGGTTTTTTTTTTTGTTTTTTTTTTATAAATTTTTTTTTCTATCTTTTGCTTTGTGCTTCCAGATTTATTCACCTGACCACACGAGCAGTAGTTTTCCATCCAATGCGTCGACACCTGTGGGTTCACCTTCACCTCTGACAGTCTCAGCAGGTACCGTCGTGGCTGCAGCCGGCACCCCGTCTGGAAGACCAGGTAAAACTCCAGACTTCAGATTTTAATCTCACACACTCGCTCAGTTACACTAAACGCTAGCATGAGGAGAAAACCACACTTAATACTAGACTTTCAGACCTTCACAATTACTGTGACTTATTAGGTTTTATTTAAATTGGGTATTTTCATAATGAAATGGATTGGAAACAGATTTAACTGTGCAGAGAGCAGCAATAAGCACAAAAATGACTTGCTGTTTTTATTCATCCATGTGTAACCCCATAACATTTGGAACTGTTGGCTGTAAAAGGATTCAGATCATAAAGTGGGATGATTAATCGATCCATACAGAGGCTTCATCTGAACTCTAATGAAAGCTCTGCCAGCATGTCTGGATGATGCAGAACAAGCTCAAATCTGCACGTCAAAGCCTGACAGTGTCGTTTTATATGTAACTTGTGTAATTGAAAAAGAAGTTTATTGCCACTGTGTCATGAATAAGTACATCTTACTGTAAATGTGACAAAGTATCGGTCTCAACATTCGTCTAGAAAAAGAGCACTTTGGCTAAAAAGAAAGTTGAACTGGAAGCAGTGACACGTGTGATGGATGAGCTGCTGTAATCTGTCTTTTCCTCCGTGAAAACTGAGTCAGAGCAGTCGACTCGCTTGTCTGTAGAATTGAACCGTGTGGCTTTGAAGCCGCCTGCTTTCATTTGCATGTGATTTAATAAAAGTAAACACAGTGGACTGTTGTGCGTGATGCTTGGTTTGGCCATTTTCAAATCAAAGCGAGTGGATTCATCAACATGCTGCTTTAGAACGTTGCAGGGTTTTCGTGCGGTATAAAGAATCTCAGGACAACACAAGAAGCAGTGCGACAAACAAGCTTACAGATTTGGTGCAATTTGTGCATATTTTCCTGTAAAGTACCAACGAGTCCCTTCACAGTACTGCCTCTTTCAAAGAGCCTCCCACCCACTGAATGTGCTGTGCACTCTGTGCTTGGCACCGAAACACCAAACAGATGAACTGAATTTTCAGGGCTGGAATTTGCCAAACTGTCAAAGATTTCCTGCACTTGTTGTTGCGCCGCTACAAAAACAGGGCCTCGTGACTTTGATTAATTTAATTACTTTTACTGCGCGCTGCATTTTGCTCGGACTTTGATTAATCAAATCCTGCGCAGAGTGAATGGTTTGAAAGTTTCACTAAAAACTTAATTAAAACCCTCTTTTAGGTTTAAAGTAGCTTTAATCATTTTAAACTCTTCCTCGTGGTCCGTTTTAGTCGTTTATAAAGTACTTATTCTCAAAACGCAGCAGATCCTTGGAGTTAGCGGCTTTAATTAGTCTTTAGAAGAACAAAAGTTTTATTTTTATGTCAACATATAAAAAATATTGCTCTTAAGTAAAAGTAAAATCAGTTGCAGCTTTTCATTTACTTTGTAGTTAAATTTACTGTAAAGTGAATGTGAAGCTTCATCTTCCTGCAGGGCTGTCGCTCCCAACATGTGCTTTATTTTCTTGGCCCGTAGAATGAATCCACATTGACGCCTGGTGATGTCACGGACTAGTTTTGGCTTTTCAGCTCTGTGAGAATCTTTGTTCATGTATATAAATTTAACATGCACAGTCAGAAAAACATTTTGGTTTCGTCTTATCCCGTTCTTTATTTCCAAGCAAAGGAAATGAATAAATACAAGAAACTACTGCAGCTTTCAGTGTTGAGGGATTTGACGGTTTCACGGTGAAAGTGTTTGAAGTGGGTCTTGGACTACAATTCGTAGAAAAGCTTTTAATTTGTCCAAAACTGTTTTAGTAGATTTTAGTAGTGGCTCGTGGCAGTCACTAGTTAGCAATAAGAGAAGATTTGTTGTTACATAAACCTGTTTTTCATGACAAAATCCTTGTCTGTTAGATTTTTGAGGACAGACACAAAACTGTTCAGATTTGCAATTATGTTGCACAACAAAAACAAAACAATGACCACAAAACCACAGCTCATCTTCTGTTGGGTGAGAAGACTGTTTGTTTGAATGCAAAACAGAAGATGTGTATTAAAGGAACATAGAGGGTCAGATGTGCATTAAAGGAATACAGAGGGTCTGGTGTATATTAAAGTAATATAGAGGGTCAGATGTGTATTAAAGGAATATAGAGGATCAGATGTGCATTAAAGGAACATAGAGGGTCAGTTGTGTATTAAATGAATATAGAGGGTCAGGTGTGTATTACATGAATATAGAGGGTCAGGTGTGTATTAAAGTAATATAGAGGGTCAGGTGTGTATTAAAGGAACATAGAGGATCAGATGTGCATTAAAGGAACATAGAGGGTCTGTTGTGTATTAAAGGAATATAGAGGGTCAGGTGTGTATTAAAGGAGTATAGAGGGTCAGATGTGTATTAAATGAATATAGAGGGTCAGTTTTGTATTACATGAATATAGAGGGTCAGGTGTGTATTAAAGGAACATAGAGGATCAGATGTGCATTAAAGGAACATAGAGGGTCTGTTGTGTATTAAATGAACATAGAGGGTCTGTTGTGTATTAAATGAATATAGAGGGTCAGATGTGTATTAAATGAAAATAGTGTGTACACAGTTGTGTATTAAATGAATATGTATAGAGGGTCTGTTGTGTATTAAATGAATATAGAGGGTCAGGTATGTATTAAAGGAATATAGAGGGTCAGGTGTGTATTAAAGGAGTATAGAGGGTCAGGTGTGTATTAAAGGAATATACAGTAGAAGGTCAGTTGTGTAATAAAAGAATATAGAGTGTCAGGTGTGTATTAAATGAAAATACAGTAGCGGGTCAGGTGTGTGTTCAATGAATATAGAGGGCCTGTTGTGTATTAAATGAATATAGAGGGTCAGTTGTGTATTAAATGAATATAGAGGATCAGATGTGGGTTACATGAATATAGAGGATCTGTTGTGTATTAAATGAATTTAGAGGGTATGTTGTGTATTAAATGAATATAGAGGGTCAGTTGTGTATTAAATGAATATAGAGGGACTGTTATGTATTAAATGAATAGAGAGGGTCAGGTGTGTATTAAAGGAATATAGAGGTCAGATGTGTATTAAAGGAATATAGAGGTCAGATGTGTATTAAAGGAGTATAGAAGGTCAGGTGTGTATTAAATGAAAATGGCGAGTCAGTTGTGTATTACATGAATATAGAGGGTCAGTTGTGTATTAAATGAATAGAGAGGGTCAGGTGTGTATTAAAGGAATATAGAGGGTCAGCTGTATATTAAAGGAGTATAAAGGGTCAGGTGTGTATTAAAGGAATACAGAAGGTCAGTTGTGTATTAAAAGAATATAGAGGGTCAAGTGTGTATTAAATGAAAATAGTGGGTCAGGTGTGTGTTAAATGAATATAGAGGGTATGTTGTGTATTAAATGAATATAGAGGGTCAGATGTGTATTAAATATATATAGAGGGTCAGTTGTGTATTAAATTAATATAGAGGGTCAGATATGTATTACATGAATATATAGGGTCAGTTGTTTATTAAATGAATATAGAGGGTCTGTTGTGTCTTAAATGAATTTAGAGGGTCTGTTGTGTATTAAATGAATATAGAGGGTCAGTTGTGTATTAAATGAATATAGAGGGGCAGGTGTGTATTAAAGCCACATAGAGGGTCAGTTGTGTATTAAATTAATATAGAGGGTCAGATATGTATTACATGAATATATAAGGTCAGTTGTGTATTAAATGAATATAGAGAGTCTGTTGTGTATTAAATCTATATAGAGGGTCATTTGTGTATTAAATCAATATAGAGGGTCAGATGTATATTACATGAATATATAGGGTCAGTTGTGTATTAAATGAATATAGAGGGTCTGTTGTGTATTAAATGAATTTAGAGGGTCAGATGTGTATTAAATGAATATACAGTAGAGGGTCAGTTGTGTAGTAAATCAATATAGAGGGTCATTTGTGTATTAAATCAATATAGAGGGTCAGTTGTGTATTAAATCAATATAGAGTGTCTGTTGTGTATTAAATGAATTTAGAGGGTCAGTTGTGTATTAAATGAATATGGAGGGTCAGTTGTGTATTAAATCTACATAGAGGGTCATTTGTGTATTAAATCAATATAGAGGGTCAGATGTGATTTGTATTACATGAATATATAGGGTCAGTTGTGTATTAAATGGATATAGAGGGTCAGTTGTGTATTAAATATACATAGAGCATCATTTGTGTATTAAATCAATATACAGGTAGTCCCCGACTTACGAGCGAGTTCCGTTCCTGCGAGTTACTCGTAACACGAAAATTCGTAAGTTGGAACACAAAGCACGTGTTCTCGTAAGTCCGGATTTTCGCTCGTAAGTTGGAACATTTATGCTAGCGCTACTACGAACACTCGTTTTTCATCAAAAACTTTCATATTAGTTCATAAACATGGCCGGAAACGTGTTTCCAAACGGTTAGCTAACACACTTTCATCTAAAAACACAAAAAAGTGCTGTATTTTTTACAAATTTACTTCTCTTTCGCCAGCTCGTAAGTCCGGGACCTCGTATGTAAGAGCGCTCGTAAGTCGGGGACTACCTGTAGAGGGTCAGATGTATATTACATGAATATATAGGGTCAGTTGTGTATTAAATGAATATAGAGGGGCTGTTGTATATTAAATGAATATATAGGGTCAGTTGTGTATTAAATGAATATAGAGGGCCTGTTGTGTATTAAATGAATTTAGAGGGTCAGATGTGTATTAAATTAACATAGAGGGTCAGTTGTGTATTAAACCAATATAGAGGGTCAGTTACGTATTAAATCAATATATAGGGTCAGTTGTGTATTAAATGAATTTAGAGGGTCAGATGTGTATTCAATTAATATAGAGGGTCAGTTGTGTATTAAATCAATTTAGAGGGTCAGTTGTGTATTAAATCAATATAGAGGGTCAGTTGTGTATTAAATCAATATAGAGGGTCATTTGTGTGTTAAATGAATATAGAGGGTCAGTTGTGTATTAAGTCAATATAGAGGGTCAGTTGCGTATTAAATGAATATAAAGGGTCAGTTGTGTATAAAGTCAATATAGAGGGTCAGTTGTGTATTAAATCAATATAGAGGGTCAGATGTGTGTTAAATCAATATAGAGGGTCAGTTGTGTGTTAAATGAATATAAAGGGTCAGTTGTGATATAGAGGGTCAGTTGTGTGTTAAATGAATATAGAGGGTTAGGTGTGTTGACAGTAACAGAATGAGGGAACTGTAAGGGACAGCCCCGCTTGTTGTGTTGTTGTTTTTTTTAGCGGGCAGTTGTGTCATGTGCAGTAATGGAGTGGTGACAGCTGTCTCTACGTATGGTATGCCCCCCTCGTCTTCAGCTGTTGCCCTGCCCCATGGACAGCTGTTTGCTCAGAACACACACACACCAGGTTACAAAATGCTCCGTTTATTTACCGTTGGGTGAGGGAAGGTGGCTTCGACTCAGCTGATGAGGACCACGACGACTTTCTCCAACTGCAGTACAGCAGAGTTGATAAATAGAACCATTCTTGTGTTTTTAAAAAACATTAATGTTAAACGTATACATGTTGGTTTATAGAGAAAGGACGTTATTTCTCTAATTATCTGTCCTGATGATTTTGGGGCTTGGAACTGGTCTGAAATTTGCCTCACTGTTGATGTTAGTAGCAGAAAGCATTCATCACTGGGATTACACCAGAGTACAGCACATTACTCAAGACTGCTTTGTTCAATTAGTTCTCTCTGTGCACGTGGGGAGCAGAGCCTCGGGCTAATTTTTCATAGCCGCCAGCCCACCGAGGCTCATGTGAAGTACTTTCCTCACTCACCTGGGAGAGAGCTGATGCCGAGCAGACGTTCATTTCCTTTCACTGTTAATAGTCGCTTAATTAACGTCTGCTTTTTTGAAAGGCTAAGAGTGCAACATAAAACCTGACGTACAAAGGACCACTGATGTTCACTCAGACATTTCAGTGGAATTAATTAATAGAAAACTGCGTGAACGCTTTCCTGACCACAGGGAGCTGTGAGGTTTTTTTTTTTGGGTGGCGTTTCTCCCTCAGTACACTTTTCCATATTTAAAAAAAGTTTCAAGTTAATTGTTTATTAGGCATTTAATTTAATCTTATAAGTCTTGAATTGTATATAAACCAAACCCTGAACATTTTTTATTTAAATGTTTTTTTATACACGCTAAAAGTGGTTTAGCTTTGCCACAAAATGGCATTTTATGAGCCCCAAGTTAGTCATTCTTGAAAACAAGTTCTAAAAAAAAAATCTTGAAACACGTTTTCATGTGAACAGCCAAAACACAACATTTTGAAAACAAAGATTTTGTAGCTCCGCCTCTTAAACAACTTGTGATCCGAGCTCGTCTTCGTCTTGTGTTTATGTTTCGCATCCAGCACACGCACTCCATGCTCACACTCCACGCCGTTTCCTGATTCAAACGTGTTTTTGTGACAACGTTACAGTTTCACATACACGCGTTTTTGTGGTCGTTTTTGTTGTTTTCGTGTGGATGACGACATTTGTAGAAACAGTACAGAGAACAGCAACCTAAATTAATTTTAAAATAAATAAATAAAATCAGTTGTTTAAAAAAAGTTAACTTCAAGTGTATAAACTGGATTAGCATTCTTCCAAAACAACAGATACTAAAGACATTTTTAATGTTTTGAGAAATACCAGCGATGACCTACTCTGTAAAAATGTTTAATAATGTTGTTTAAGTGCGTTTTAATGCACTAGCTGGCGGGTTGCTTAGATAATTATGCTTCAAAAAATTCAAGGAAGACATCTGGTGGAGATGAAAATGTGATGAGCAGATGTGGATTTCTTTGTTTTAATTTAGACCAGATCAACTCATCGTTTGTCTTCGGCTGCTGGCCCGTTAGAAAGACAGAAGGTCCAAAATCTGCTGCAGTGATTTTTTTAAACGTTAATCCGATAATACAGTTTATATTTTGCCACTAGATTACCAGTTAAACCCTGTAGGTGTTTGATAAAACACATGAATGGGTAAAAAATGCCAACATGGCAGGTTTACTAACTTCTATGGAAGAGGTTAACTTGATTAAACTCAGATACTTTCTTCTTTCAAAGCCTTGATGAAGGCCATGTGCTGAAAACCTTTTGATCACTCTGAGGTGTTTGTAAAGAGCCAATGGTGTTTGAGAAAGAAAGAAAAAAAAGGATGATGTGAATGAAAACTAGCGCCAGATTATTATTTTTTGGCCTCATATCTTTGTTTTTGGACGCCTTGGTGCAGCGGGTGGAAGTGGGTGTCGGTCCGAGCCTCCGCTGGCTCAAATGTCAGGATGTAGTCCAGCCAGCAGGAAGTGATGCAGCTGAGTCCCAAACGCTAAAAATATCTCTACAGAGCAGCAAGAAACCAGATCATCAGGATGTCGGTGTGTTGTTAGTGTGGCTCCCAGCTTCAGTCAGATGATGATCAACACTGACCGAGTCATTTCCATCTTCTCAGGTACCAACCAGTGGCCCCGTGCAAGTGGACAGACCCCCTCTTCGCCAAGTTATGAGAACTCCCTTCACTCGCTGGTAAACTCCCCACGCTCCTTCGTCCTCATGTGAAAGAATCACGCGGCCGATGCTCACGTTAGAAAAGTTAGCCATGAAGGCACGCGCTTGCATTACACGGAGATTCCTGTCCGACAAATGTTTTTCTGAGGAACGTAGGCATCGAGGGATAACCAAACAGAACAATACCTGTCCCTTGGGGTTTGCCATCTGTCGTCTGTGGGCCCAGGCGGGGATGACGGGGGGGTTGAGTTCAGCGGGCTGGTGTGGGAGGCGACAGCAGCTGTTTGCTGCACCACTTCTTCAGAATTCCTGAGCACCAAATTTCACCCAGCCCCGCTGCCGATGCACTTATTTATTTACATAATCTGCTGCGAGGTTAAATATATATTTACATGTAAACCACTTACAAATGTTTGTCAAAACAACAGCAATGCAACTATCTGAAATCCTCAGACTCAACGAAGCGATCGATAAAGATTCTAAAGTTTTTTATTACGGTAAAGTTTTCTTGTCTGCAGTTTTGTCCATTTAAGATTTCCAATTGAAGATCTGATCAAAGTAAAAAACTGAAACTTGAAGGAAAGTTTGAAACTACAGGTAGTCCCCGACTTACGAACGAGTTCTGTACCTACGGGCCGTTCGTAAGTCGAAAATTCGTAAGTAGGATCACATACATTTTTTTAAAATAAATAACTAGATGTACAGTACTATACAGTACAGTCACCAAGCACTTAGCCTATCATAACACAGTTTTTAAAGATGAAGGAGTGAGTTAAATTGTCTCCCTTTCACATAAAGGGAGCTAGCTCCCTTTATGTGAATGGAGCCTGCTGGGGAGGAGGGAGACAATTCAACTCACTCCTTAACTGTGTTAGGATAGGCTAAGTGCTTGGTAACTGTACAGTACTGTACATTTATTTATTTATTATGTTTAAAAAAAGTTGGACTACAATTCATATAAAAGCTTTTAATTTGTCCAAAACTGTTTTAATAGACTTTAGTAGTGGCTCGTGGCAGTCACTAGTTAGCAATAAGAGAAGATTTGTTGTTACATAAACCTGTTTTTCATGACAAAATCCTTGTCTGTTAGATTTTTGAGGACAGACACAAAACTGTTCAGATTTGCAATTATGTTGCACAACAAAAACAAAACAACGACCATGGTAAAAAAAAAAAAAAGTATATATATATATATTAAATGAGATGCGTTCGTAAGTCCGAAACGTCGTAAGTTGGGGGCGTCGTAAGTCGAGGACTACCTGTATTTGTAACACAACAGAGAAACACACAGTTGAAGTGCAAATACAAGTTTATTTTTCTTTAGTGTCTACATACTGTAAAGGGGTTGGTTTTAACACTCAAACGCTTATTTTAACTATTGTCTGTTTTAATAGCGAAGCATGAATGTTAAATTTGGGCACAAATTCTTGGTGAGACACAGGAAAAAAACAAAACTCTCAGGAGAAATTTTTTTTTTTGTCTAAACTTGACATGAGAAGAGTTTTCAGAAACATTAGATTTTTTTTTAACAAGATTTATTTGATGCCACAATCATTAAAGCTCCAGTTTAATTACCATAACAAAGATATTTTTGTATAAAATCATTTTCAGTTTGGTGAAGAGTTAAAAAGAAAAACATGGAGAGCCTTTAATTCTTTGTGCAACGTTCTGAGACATTTATGCTCCTAAATGGTTAATGAATTATTCCACAGCCATGCGGTTAAAAAACAACAACTATTTTATTATTATTATTATTTAGGACAAGTTTCTGAAAATTAAAGCTTGATCTGTCAAAAACGTAGAACTTTAGTGAATTTCATAATTTGCAGGAGTCAAAGTAGAGCAGAGTTACAGATTAGGTTATTGCTTAAATGAATAATCCTGTCTGAACTGAGCCATCACCAGCGTTTTATTTTAGTTTGAAGTTAAATCTACATGTAGCTGGTTTACTACATATTCCAAAATACATTATTTTAAAGTTCTGGAGCAGAGCTGGAGAAAACGAACGTATCGCTGTAAATCACAGCTTTTAAAAGAGGCGGACCTTCTTGTAAAACAACAAAAAAACTCAATTGACACAAAGAAGCTGAAGAGTGTTGCAGTAAACATGAGGAAGAGGATGTGGCCGTTGCTTCCACACGGGGCTAATAAATGTGCAAACTCTCAAACATTTTCATTTTTGAAAAGTAAACGGTCAGCAGCTGTGTGCTTCCCTCCAAATCCTACACTTCTTATCTGCGCGACCTAAGAAAAATAACAAAAAGTCTCTATCTTCAGTGTGTTTGTGACTGATCTCCTCTTATTATTATTCTCCCATTCTTATTTGACTTTGCCAGAAAAACAGAGTCCATCAGCAGTTACATGAGCATCTCCAGGATGCCATGTCTTTCTTAAAGGATGTCTGCGAGGTACTCTTCAGATAGAGTCTTTATTCTTACATGTCCCATGCGTCTTTGCATTTATTGTTTTTGTTTTCTTGCACGATTTTAACCACATTTGTTTTAATATAGTGCAGTTTTATTTTATAACATCAGCTGCCCTTGTCGTCATGCCATTCTGTCTTAAAGGGGCCATTCCAGCTTGCTGTAATCATCTGGTGCAGAAATAAATTTGAAATAAAGTGTTAAATGGGTTTACTACCCCCAAGTTATTTAGTTACAACATATGAGGATGGGTTTTCCTCTATATCTCAAGCTGAAATGGTTCAGTTTATCTTGCATTTGAATTGCCTTTTTTTAACTTACGTTTCAGTTTTTTTTTGTTTTTTCGAGTCAACACTGCACAATCACTGTTTTCAGTTTTTGTCCAAATGAGCTTATTCTAAGCTGTCCTCCTTTTTTTTCTCTCGCTTTTCCTGATTCTCTGTTTCACCATCCCTCTGGTCCTTCCAGTCTCGAATGGAGGATCGTCTGGACAGATTGGATGATGCAATCCTTGTTTTGAGGAACCATGCAGTGGGCTCCACCGCCAGTCTGCCCAGTGACTTACACAGCCTGCTGGGACAGGCTCAGAATGGGCCAATAACAGCCATGGGACCAAACTTTCCTGCCTCGTCACTAGTTCTAAGTCGGACTGCAACAATGGTATGAGAACTTCACGTTAATGTTTTAGTTTTTCTTTTGCCAAAGGCTCAACCACCTGCTCAGAACTGGTGCAGCGCCACGCGTAGCAACTTTACATTTTCCAGAGGAATTGATCGTGACATATTTTCCATAAGTGTAACGCCTGGCCTGAAGTTCACCCTCCTCCTGAGAGCAGCTCTATACACCAGGGTGAGAGGAAAATGAGGAAAACAGGCTTGGTGAAGTGAAGTTATGCTTCAGTTCAGGACTTGTTTGTGAGTTGCTCTCCTCTCAGAGCTCAACACGAAGCCTCTCGAGGAGCGAGGAATGCAGGTCTCGGTATAAATCAGGATGTGCTCACCCGTCCTCCATCCGACTCGAGGTAATTCATTTTATAGAGCCGAGAGATCTGGACACATCTGCAGTGGAAATTAGAACGAGTCGGCTCATTTAACTGGAATCCAGAGGTGTTTGGAAATTCATTCAACCTTTATTTAGTCAGGTAAATCTTTTGAACCTCATGGGCTCATTTACGAAAGCGACCTGCTAAAACTAAAGAACAATGAACAGCAGTGATAGAATTTCATTAAACAATAAACAAACAAACAATAAACAATAGAAAACAAAAAGAAAGAAAAAAAAAAAAAGATTTTTTTTTTTTTTTTTAACAAAGTATCAAAAAACTAGCAAAACATTATAAGGTAGACGTATAAAATCAAAGACAGGAACAAATCTGCATTGGTTTTTGCCAGGATTCCAACAGATTCTGAAAACCATTTAGGGAGGTCAGGGCCGAGAGCTTCAGATCTTTTTGTAAGATATTCCATGAAGCAGGAGCAGAGTAGGAGAAGGCCCTTTTTCCAAGTTCAGTCCTCACTGACGGAACACTGCAGGTAATCATGTCCTGAGAGCGCACACTGTAGCTGCACTCACGCAAAGACATGTAGGAGGAGATGTATGAGGGCAGCAGACCAAGAAGTGATTTAAAGATGAAAATGTACCAGTGGAAGAGTCTGCGTGAGGTTAATGATGTCCAGTTAACCAGTGAATACAGGGTGCAGTGGTGGGTACGATAATCACAACCAGTTATGAATCTTAGTGCACCATGATAGACAACATCCAACATCTGCAGGGTGCTTTTAGGAGCATTCATGTAGAGAATGTCACCGTAATCAATGGAGGGAAGGAAAGTCACAGACACAAGGCGTTTCCTGACATTCAGTGATAGACAGGATCTGTTTCTGAAAAAGAAACCCAGTTTAACTTTCAATTTCTTCACTAGGTTTTCCACGTGGAGTTTAAAAGAGAGATGTGAATCGATCAGGATACCCAGATATTTATAGGAATCAACAAACTCAATAGGGACACCATTTGAAGAAAAAATCAGAGGAGGATCTGCTGGAACCGCCTTCCTATTTGAAAAAAACATCCCTTTTGTTTTATCAGCATTTAGGACAAGTTTGAGACGGAACAAATCTGACTGGATGATGTCAAAAGCGGATTGTAGTAACTGGAAAGCCTTAGCTACTGTTTTAGCTCGGCAATAAACAACTGTATCATCAGCATAGAAATGTAAGGATGCATCAGGGATGCAGTGACCTACATTAGCTATGTAGATTGTAAAGAGAGTTGGTCCTAAAACTGAGCCTTGTGGTACACCATTTTTAACTGTTAAATAGCTGGAAGAAGTACCGTTATGTTGAACACATTGCCTCCGATTGGAAAGATAGTTAGAAAACCAACCGATGGTGTGATCAGAGAAACCGATTTCTAAGAGCTTATGACACAGGATGTTATGATCCACAGTGTCAAAAGCTTTAGACAGGTCTAAGAAAAGTGCAGCACAATAGTCCTTAGCATCCAATGCTTCAACAACATCATTCAGAACCTTCAGAGAAGCAGTTGTTGTGCTGTGTTTTTTCCTGAAACCAGATTGATGGAGAGGTAAGATGTTAAATGAGTCCAGATAATTTTTGATCTGAGAGTTTATCAGTTTTTCTTGAACCTTGGCTAAGATGCAGAGTTTAGAGATCGGTCGATAATTGTTCAGTGAGGTGGGGTCACCTCCCTTCAGCAAAGGAAGAACAAAGGCTGTTTTCCAAGCATCCGGAATGGTGTTTTGGCTTATGGATAGATTAAAGATGTGGGTCACAGGGACTGTGATGATATGAGCAGCCAGCCTTAAGAAATAAGGTGGAAGTTCATCTGGACCTGCAGATTTTTTAGGATCAAGATCATTTAACAGTTTATTTACCTCACTGACTGAAATAGTCACACTCTGTGCAGAAGCAGTTTTAACATAGAAGTTCTGGTTACTAACTAATATTTTTAAGGCTGTAAATGAAAGTGAGAAGTAAGACTAATGAACAGTTTCTCACGTGTTTTATGTTTTCCTGTTCTTCAGACAAAACTCCCATCTCTCACAATCTTAATCAAGTCAAACTTCTTTATAAAGCATATTTAAAAACAGCAGCTGTTACCAAAGTGCTTAACAATAAAAATCAATGGCAGTAATTTAAAAACAACAACTTTTTTTATTTTTTATTAAAAGCATCAAAAGAAAAAACATGAAACAGAACAATAAAATACTAAATCAAATCACACTGTGTTAAAAGTCAGTGAAAACAGGTGAGTTTTTAAATGACATTTAAAAACAGGTAGTGAAGTGGCTTGTCTAATGTTGGGGGTGCAGATTGGCCCTCATTCACGAAAATGTTCGTATTTTTATCCTAAATTTCTCCTACTTTTGTTCGTACGAAGCGTTCGTACGAACATGCCACGTCAGATTCAACAAAGTCTTCTATCCTGAGGAAACGTGTGTAAATGGGTTGCGTAAATATGATGAATCCCACCTGTTCTAAACAGCTGCGCGTGCACGCGGAGAGGTCATTTACATAATTCCCACCCCTCAAAACACCATATAAGGCCACGTTTCCTGCCTTCTGACAGCAGGAAGTGTCCATTCATTCAAACTCAAGAAGTAAAAGGAGGAACTTCACGCGTTCGGAGATCTGCTCTCAGTCGCGCTGTGGCTACCCCCCACCCCCCGCAAGTGTCGGATGGTCAAATATCTTTAATTTTAGTGTACTGTGTTACATTATAGTTTCACTTATTCAGAAGAGCGCACCGCTACCCCCCACCCCCCGCAAGTGTCGGATGTGTTTTTGAACAGAAGCATTTTAAAATGTCTCGAAACTACAGTTAACTTCATATTAATATTGTAGTGCATATGTGGGTCGTACAGTATCAGAAATCAAGAATAAATGGTTTGATCTGAAAATGGCTTCAAACAAACGTCTCGCCGCAGCACGGACAGGAGGAGATCAAGGAATAGTCTGCGAGATGGAGGGACAATAAATGCCACGCTGCAAGACGCGTGCCAACATGTTTTGCAGCACAAATGAGTCATGCGCGCACCTCCTGGTCAGCGCGCAACCACATTCTGCAGGTTATATTTCGAATCAGATATAATAATCTATTGCTCCGATGGTGTTTGGCACAGCAGTCCAGCAATAGCATGAAAATCAGTCTTAATTCGTACTTGTTCTGCGGCGGTGTATGGGAATTTTATGTACCTGGGTGTTAATATGAGGAGCGGCTTTGATGACCAAGGGGAGCGCACGACTCACTGAAGCCTGCGCGACACACCAGACAAATTAAACTTAAAATTATAATTCTAATTCAAACAGAATAACCTATTGTCAAGAATAATTATGGTGCGTGATTTTTTTAAACCCAAAATATTTTCTAAATAACGAAATATGAAGTTATTCGTGGAGAAGATCCGTCTGGATGACAGCAGACTGACGCTCCTAAATTATACGACAGGTCCGGACCACTCGTAAATTTTGTTCGTATCTGAAGAAAATCGTAGGATACGAAAACATTGTTGAATGCCGCAAATGATCCTAAATCACTCGTACGCACAGTTTAAGAACAAATCTGTGCGTACGAACGGTTCGTGAATGAGGGCCATTGTTCCAAAGTTTAGGGCCCATGACTGAAAAAGCTCAATCACCTCTGAGCTTCAACCTGGTTTTTGGTACAACCAAAAGCAGCTGATCAGATTATCTCAGATAGCAGTAGAGCTAAGGCTCAACACAATAACTTCAGTTTTCTGATTGTTAAAATTTAAAACATTTGAAGCCATCCCTGCCTTGATGTCATCAACTTTTTTAACAGAGGGTGAATGGAGCAAGAACTATGAGGTTTTCAGGGCAGATAAATCCGACAACCATCAGCATAGCAGTGAAAAGAAAGACCATGTTTCCTCGGGATGGACCCCAAATGGGGCAGATCCAGTAAAAACAGAAGGGGTCCAAGAATTGAGCCCTGCGGAACCCCGCAGGAAAGAGGCGCTGAAGCAGATAACACATTACCGACATTAACACAAAAACCCTTGTCACTCAGATAAGAACAAAACCATTCTAATGCTGCACCTGTAATCCCAACCCAGCGTTCTAACCGTGATATAAGGATACTGTGGTCAACAGTATTAAATGCAGCAGTAAGGTCCAGGAGTACAAGTACTGTACTGTATCACAAACTGACTGGTCATTTGTGGCTTTATTTGGCCAAACTGGTTTATTTATTTATTTATTTGGTTAGGCAATAAAACAGTTTTACTTTTCTCAACCTGAGACAGTAGTTTTTATTTGACAAATAATATTCAGAATTGTCTAAAAAAGAGCTCCCTGAGTACTGCAATTTAAATTATTGCTATTACCAGATAATAGTTTGGGCTTCAAAGGACAATATTTAAAATGCTGTGAATGTTTTTGTCTGTTCCGTGTCTTCTGTCAGTGGGAAGCGTTCACGTTGATGCCAAAGCAGCTGGTAGCCCGTTTCGTCCCTGAACAGTAACGTTTGTGTGGTTGTCGGAGGAGCTCAGTGGGGTGGATTTGTTGCAGAGAGCTGGCTTGCGGCAGTGATGCTGACCGACTGCGACTGTGAGATAGAACATACTGTGTCTGCACCGTCACAGCACTTCCTGTGTGGGAAGAGGTCCCCACAGACGGGCTCAACAGCCTCGGAACAGCCGCAGGCTTTTTACTCCGGCTGACTCTGCCCCCCCCTTCATCACTTCTTTTAACAACCCAAGAAATCTGAATCGTTGGAAACGTGCATCTGAACCCGGCGGCCTCCACCCAAATAGAGGTCCTCAGCTGTATGCTAATCAGGCATGAAAATGGCAGCACTCTTTTCTCGCCGCAGCCCCAGATTCCCTCCTCCTCCAGACAAAGGCTTGTTTGGACACCTGTTGAGGGCGCAGCAGAGATTAGCGTAGTGCTGAGGACGGGGAGGTTCCTGAAGTGGTGGGGTTAACGGAGGCCAACAGCAACGGGGGATCACATTCCATAAGAAAAGGTGGAGATATTCACGCTCTGTCTGCAGTGACTTCTTTTCCTGCCTTTTCTAAACTCAAAGGGAACCCAAAAGCTTGTGAACATGTGGTGAACATGTGGTGAACATGTGGTGAACATGGAAGGAGGTGATATTTTCATGCCATGCTTTTCAACTAGATTAGCTTGATGTTCTTTAAAAAGGACACAAAACAGTTTTGGACATGAGAAAGAGGCAAGTTTTAGTTGTAACCGAGCCTGGTCTGAGAATGTCTCAATAAAAATGAAATATATCATATTCAGGGAGAAACAGGTCTTTTATTAGATGTTTTTATCGTTAATGTGTAAAACAAATTGTATCGCTGGCTGCTGAAAAGAAGTACCGTAATACATTTTCCAATTTTACCCTGAAATTTGAAGCTTCTCATTTAAAGCTGACGAAAACAAACAACATAAAAAGGACATACGGTAGTCCCTCGCTACTTAGCGGTTTGTTTATCGCGGACTCGCTCTATCGCGGTTTTTCAAAACAAGCTCGGACATGACAAACAATTGGCTGATTGAGGGATGAGCCGCATGATCGGCATGGGATTTTTATTTAAAATGAATTATTTAAGTACTTAACACCTCCTGCACCTTTTTGCAGTCCATCCTGCAGGATAAGCTTCCTCCTGCAGCTGATCTTTGTGCAGAACGGAGAAGTGGGCGTGGCCAAGAGCACTTGCAGGTGGCAAAGAACAGATGAGGCAGGGAGCTGAAATCATGTCATTCTGTCTCTTTTAGAGCGTTTAGAGTTAAAAAAAACATTGTTTAGAACAGTCCCAGGATCCAGGATTTGGTACCTGGATTATTGAGCATGAACTTTCTTGTTTAAAACAGTGTTTTTCAAAGTGGGGGCGGCGCCCCCCTGGGGGGCCGCCAGGCTGGAGAGAAGAAGATCAAAAATAAAAAAATACTACTAATAATAATAATTGCACACTAGGGCAGTCTGTATTGATCATTTCCAGATAAACACGCTTGAGAGAGGTTAGATTTCTTTTTTTTGTTTTGTTCTTCTGGTCAACAGTTTGTTGAAAAGTTGTTGTTTTTTTCAGTGGGAATATAATACAATGTTTAAAACATGTTAGTTAATATTTTTATACTCAGCAGCTGTAATACTTAATTGGATATAGTGAATAAAAGTTAAAACATTCTAAAAGTTGCTGTTTCTTTACGTATTTTGCAGCAATGTTGGTGGGTTTGCGAGTGGGGCCTTGGGCAGAAGCTAATGCTGTTTGAGGGGGCATGACATGGAAAAGTTTGGGAACCCCTGGTTTAGAATACTGCAACAGTATGTGAAGGGTTTAAAACGCCTTTATATATATGTATATATATGTATATATATATATATATATGTATATATATATATATATATATATATATATTTTTTTTTTATAAACTGCTACTTACTACTTGTACTATTATTCCTACTTCACAGTTTCTCACTTATCGCGGGGCTTCAGGGTACGCGATAAACAAGGGACTACTGTATAGGTGTTTTTAAGTACAATATTTATTATTTTAAAGTTTAGGCCAGTGGAAATGAGCTACGCTACAAGGAACTATTTTTATGTCATGTTTTGTATTAGAAACCAAAAGATCTTCCACTTTAGCCTCCCAACAGTCTGTTTCTGTTGTTGAATATATTGTCTGCCGTCTCCTGAGGGAGGCTGCTTCCTGTCTTTTAACGTCCGCACTGTTTGTGTTACAGCAGGGCGGCGATGACGCTGCCAGCCTGAGCAACAGCCATGGGGGTCTGCCCGGCTCTACGTCCAGCTCGGAGCTCAGCCAACAAGTGGAGGCGTTCAGAGGTCAGAGCACTTTGACGTCGCTGACCTGGATCTGTGAACGTTCTGTTCAGAGTCTTACCTGCAGGTTTACTTCACCCATGACAGGTCTCACTCCGGGGCTGCCTGGCCAGGTGCCGGCCACCCTGGAGCTGAAGGTGGAGAAACAAGAAAAAGACGAGATGCACGATAACCTCTCTGATGATAAATCGGACGACGATAGCGACAGAAGGGACATGAGGACACCTAGAGGAAGCCTGCGCACCAGGTAGATTTCTAGGACAAGAAAGGCTCAAAATGCTTTTTTTAGAACTGGAGTTATTTTTTAGTTAAACTAAATATTGTCCAAAATATGTAATACTGTATACCGAGGAGTGAGCCTGACACTTGAGACAAATGTTCGTAATGTTTGTTTACTTTGCTCCTTGTTGTTTTAGTGTGTAAGTTACGTTTGCTCTGAAAAGTCTCGACCTCTGCTTTATTCTTTTTTACTTTCTGTTTACCAAGCAGCATCACTGAAGACGAGGACCTGAACCCTGAGCAGAAAGCTGAGCGCGAGCGCGAGAGGAGGATGGCCAACAACGCTCGAGAACGTCTGAGGGTTCGAGACATCAACGAGGCCTTCAAGGAGCTGGGCCGCATGTGTCAGCTGCACTTGAAAAGTGAGAAGCCCCAGACGAAGCTCCTCATCCTCCACCAGGCCGTGGCCGTCATCCTCAGCTTGGAGCAGCAAGTCAGAGGTCAGTGTGGAGAACTGAAGGCCAGCGTTGCCTCACATCAGAAACAGACGGGACTTTTTATTAATTTTTTTACATTGGAGAGATTCCACGTGGGCTCAGACACGCTTTAAGATGATCCTTTGAAGTTGCCAAGAGTTTTAGTTCAAAAAGCTGAAGTTTACCGTATTTTCTGGAATATAGGTTGCACCGGAATATAGGTCGTTTTGTCCAATTATTGCCCAAAAATTGGAAAAATCCATTAACGGGTCGCACCTAAATATAGGTCGCACCTACGTCACCGCCGACGTAACACGTCATCCACCGCTGACGTGACGCGTCATCCACCGCTGACGTGACGCGTCACCGCTGAGACAACCCGGAAATATGGACCGAGTGTTTAGCTCTGTTGCAAATGTCTGCCACAGGAGCGCAGAGCAAGGCTTTTAAGAAGATTAACACGGTAAAAACAATTATTTGTTTGCTAAAAATTATAGCTGACATTATAGCACAGGGGTTAGTGGTTTATTAGCCGAGTGGTTTATTAGCTATTTGCTAAAATGTACACGGAAATAAAACGAATGCTAAGCCGAGACGATTCCGTCTCTAAAAAAACGAATAAAAATTTGAAATTTATCTCAAATGTCTCATACAGGGCAACAGTTTGTAAATTAAACCCATATAATTACACTCTGAAAGCTGAAAAAATATCCGCCGAGTGGTTTATGAGCTATTTTTTTATAATATACACGGAAATAAATCAAAGCTAACACGAGACGATTCCGTCTCTAAAAACACGAATAAAAAATCTAATTTTATCTCAAATGTCTTATACAGGGCAACAGTTTGTAAATGAAACCCATATAATTACACTCTGTAAGCTAAAAAAATATCCGCCGAGTGTTTTTTGAGCTATTTATCTAAATAGTAGGTACGGTATCTGTTTACGATAGCTAACCGCTAACAAAGCAGCTAAAATAACGATTTTTTTTTCATCTCAAACATCTCATAAAGCTAGTCACTTGTAAATGTCCATACAGTGATTTCATTCTGTAAGTTTCATAAAAATCTGTCCTGTGGTTCTTGGCTTATCTTGCTAACAAACAGAAGTTACCTCCAGAGCAGGAGGCCGGGCAGCGACAGAGTCAGTCCGAGCAGAGGAGGCTTTTTTTTTCGGACACATGAGCTGGAAACGGTTGTTGGACTCTCTGGAAGTGTCCCCTAGGTGGTACTGCAC
>JBBPBX010023794.1:7536-27597 GCA_038048925.1 Garcialebias charrua
TAAAAAAATACATTTTCCCACATTAGTATGCCCAACCTAATTTTGGGGCAAATTCCAGTCCCAAGTTTTGAAGACCCTCCAGAATCAGTTTCTGAAAATTAGGTCTGGCTTTTGGTGAAATGTGTATTTTGCTTTTACAATATATTTTCTAATGCAGCTGATTTTCTCCCCCAAAGGAACATAAATCTGACTAACATTCAAGGATATTTAGGTTTTTTTAAGGAAAAAAGTTGTTCATTGACAGCACCAAAACAAATACAGGTAGTCCTCGACTTACGACGGCCTCGAGTTACGACGTTTCGGGGTTACGACACGCATCTCCATTAAAAAAAATATCCATCCATCCATCCATTTTCTTCCGCTTATCCGGGGTCGGGTCGCGGGGGTAGCAGCCTAAGTAGGGAGGCCCAGACTTCCCTCTCCCCAGCCACTTGGAGCAGCTCCTCTGGGGGAATCCCAAGGCGTTCCCAGGCCAGCCGAGAAACATAGTCCCTCCAGCGTATCCTGGGTCTTCCTCTGGGTCTCCTCCCGGTGGGACATGCCCGGAACACCTCACCAGGGAGGCGTCCAGGAGGCATCCTAACCAGATGCCCGAGCCACCTCAACTGGCTCCTCTCGATGTGGAGAAGCAGCGGCTCTACTCCGAGTCCCTCCCGGATGACTGAGCTTCTCACCCTATCTCTAAGGGAGAGTCCAGCCACCCTGCGGAGAAAACTCATTTCAGCCGCTTGTATCCGAGATCTTGTTCTTTCGGTCATAACCCAAAGCTCATGACCATAGATGAGGGTGGGAACGTAGATCGATCGGTAAATTGAGAGCTTTGCCTTTTGACTCAGCTCTCTCTTCACCACGACAGACCGGTACAGCGCCCGCTTCACTGCGGACGCTGCACCTATCCGCCTATCGATCTCACGCTCCAGTTTTCCCTCATTCGTGAACAAGATCCCGAGATACTTAAACTCCTCCACTTGGGTAAGGACCTCCTCCCCGACCCGGAGAGGGCACGCTACCCTTTTCCGGCTCAAGACCATGGCCTCGGATTTGGAGGAACTGATCCTCATCCCGGCCGCATCACATTCAGCTGCAAACCGCTCCAGCGAAAGCTGTAGATCACGAGCTGATGAAGCCAATAGGACCACATCATCTGCAAAAAACAGAGAAGCGATTCTAAGGCCACCAAAACGGATCCTCTCAACACCTTGGCTGCGCCTAGAAATTCTGTCCATAAAAGTTATAAACAGAATCGGTGACAAAGGGCAACCTTGGCGGAGTCCAACTCTCACCGGAAACGAGCCTGACTTACTGCCGGCAATGCGGACCAAGCTCTGACACCGGTCGTACAGGGACCTAACAGCCCATATCAATGGGCCTGGTACCCCATACTCCCGGAGTACCCGCCACAGAACCCCCCGAGGGACGCGGTCGAATGCCTTTTCCAAGTCTACAAAGCACATGTAAACTGGTTGGGCAAACTCCCACGCACCCTCCAGGACCCTGTTGAGGGTGTAGAGCTGGTCTAGTGTTCCACGACCAGGACGAAAACCACACTGCTCCTCCTGAATCCGAGGTTCGACTATCCGACGGACCCTCCTCTCCAGAACCCCTGAATAGACCTTACCAGGGAGGCTTAAGAGTGTGATCCCTCTATAGTTGGAACACACCCTACGGTCCCCCTTTTTGAATAGGGGAACCACCACCCCAGTCTGCCAATCCAAGGGAACTGCCCCCGATGTCCACGCGATATTGCAGAGTCGCGTAAGCCAACACAACCCCACAACATCCAGAGCCCTAAGGAACTCAGGACGAATCTCATCCACCCCCGGAGCCTTGCCACCGCGGAGCTTTTTAACCACCTCGGCGACCTCAGCACCAGAGATTGGAGAGCCCGATCCAAAGTCCCCAGGCTCCGCTTCCTCAGTGGAAGACGTGCCAGTAGGATTGAGGAGGTCTTCGAAGTATTCCGCCCACCGACTCACAACATCCCGAGTTGAGGTCAACAGCACGCCATCCCCACCATAAATGGTGTTGGTCGCGTACCGCTTTCCCCCCCTGAGACGCCGGATGGTGGACCAGAATCGCCTCGAAGCCGTACGGAAGTCATTCTCCATGGCCTCTCCGAACTCCTCCCACGCCCGAGTTTTTGCCTCAGCAACCACCCGAGCCGCATGCCGCTTGGACTGCCGGTACCTATCTGCTGCTTCCGGGGTCCCACAGGCCAAAAAGGCCCAATAGGACTCCTTCTTCAGCTTGACAGCATCCCTCACCGCCGGTGTCCACCACCGGGTTCGAGGGTTGCCACCACGACAGGCACCAACAACCTTGCGGCCACAACTCCGATAAGCTGCCTCGACAATAGAGGCGCGAAACATGGCCCACTCGGGCTCAATGTCCCCCGCCTCCCTCGGAACGTGTTCAAAGCTCTCCCGGAGGTGGGAGTTAAAGCTCCGTCTTACGGGAGACTCTGCCAGACGTTCCCAGCAGACCCTCACAATACGTTTGGGTCTGCCAGGTCTGACCGGCATCCTCCCCCACCATCGGAGCCAACTCACCACCAGGTAGTGGTCAGTTGACAGCTCCGCCCCTCTCTTCACCCGAGTGTCCAGGACATGCGGCCGCAGATCAGATGAGACGACAACAAAGTCGATCATTGAACTACGACCTAGGGTGTCCTGGTGCCAAGAGCACATATGGACACCCTTATGCCTGAACATGGTGTTCGTTATGGACAATCCATGACGAGCACAGAAGTCCAACAACAGAACACCACTCGGGTTCAGATCAGGGGGGCCGTTCCTCCCAACCACACCCCTCCAGGTCTCACTGTCATTGCCCACGTGAGCGTTGAAGTCCCCCAGCAGAACAAGGGAGTCCCCAGGAGGCGCACCCTCCAATACCCCCTCCAAGGACTCCAAAAAGGGTGGGTAATCTGCGCTGCCGTTCGGCGCATAGGCACAAACAACAGTCAGAGCCCGTCCCCCCACACGTAGGCGAAGGGAGGCTACCCTCTCGTTCACCGGGGTGAACCCCAACGTACAGGCACCAAGATGGGGGGCAACAAGTATGCCCACTCCTGCTCGGCGCCTCTCACCAGGGGCAACTCCAGAGTGGAAGAGTGTCCAACCCCTCTCAAGGAAACTGGTTCCAGAGCCAGAGCCATGCGTTGAGGTGAGTCCGACTATTTCTAGCCGGAACCTCTCAACCTCACACACTAGCTCAGGCTCCTTCCCCACCAGAGAGGTGACATTCCATGTCCCAATGGCCAGCTTCTGTAGCCGAGGATCAGACCGCCAGGGTCCCCGCCCTCGGCCACCACCCATTCCACAATGCACCCGACCCCTTTGGCCCCTCCCACAGGTGGTGAGCCTATGGGAAGGGGGACCCACGTCTCCTCTTCGGGCTGTGCCCGGCCGAGCTCCATGGGTGAAAGCCCGGCCACCAGGCGCTCGCCAACGTGCCCCTCCTCCGGGCCTGGCTCCAGAGTGGGGCCCCGGTGACCCGCGTCCGGGCGAGGGAACATTGTTTCCATTTATATTATTCATCATAAGGGGTCTTGTGGGCTGCGCTTTGTCTCGTCCCTCACCTAGGACCTGTCTGCCTTGGGTGACCCTACTAGGGGCATAAAGCCCCTGACAGCATAGCTCCTAGGATCATTGGGACACTCAAACCCCTCCACCACGGTAAGGTGGCAGCCCAGGGAGGGGCTTAAAAAAAATATATATATATATTTTGAAGCCGATTTACGCAGTTTCCGGTTTCCCGTTTTACTAGCTGCGGAGGCTACAGCTGCCTGTACTCTCTAAAAAAAGCCAAGTCTGGTCCTCTGGACATTCAAAAAACAAAACAAAACTTGTTGGACCAAGCTCGCAGCAGCTGTGGAAAAGTAGCTGTTTTATGGACGGCGGTTTTACGACGTAAACGAATGCAGAATCCGGAGGAGGGAGGGAGGAACGGAGGAAACCGCTTCACCATAGCATCCCAGTAGGAAATTTAACTATTTTTTCCCCTTCATTATGGCTCTCAAATGTATGCGTTTTTTGATCATTATGTAGGGTACTGTGTTAGGATAGGCTAAGTGCTTGGTAAAATACAGTCTGTACGTATAAGGTGCAGTTTGGACGTATGTTTCGAGTTACGTCGAAATTCGAGTTACGACGTAGTGTAGGAACGGATCTCCGTCGTAACTCGAGGACTACCTGTAAATTAAAAAAATGCAAAAATAAATGTATATGGCTGATTTCCCCCGAAATGACGATACAAGGGTTAATGACACAAAAAAGAGGGAAAAAATCTACCGTAATTTCCAGTCTACAAGCCGCTACTTTTTTCCATTGGTTTTGAACCATCAACAATCCTGCGGCTAATTTATGGATTTTTTGTTATTTTTACTTTTTGGACAGACTAACGAGCTTAATGTCCCAAAAACATTTAGCTTCATAACACACATGAGCTCACATAGCCGCTCAGTACACTTCTCTCTCGGGTGGTGGGTCCTCGTGACTCATTGTGACTACCTGTGTAAATAAAGATAAAAAAAATCTGACCAATGAAATTACCGAACAGGTCACAGTGGACCAATGAAACGGGGAGGGAGGGGGAATCCCCGTCCCATGTACTGTATAGAGCATGTGAGGGAGGGGGGACTCCCCTGCATGCGCAGAATAACTTTTGCAATAACAAGCTTTGCAGCAAGAGGACTGTGAAGATAACAATCAATGACTTCCTTATAGACTACTGTATTTTTTTCGACAACAAAAGAGACTGAGGACGTGTGTGATGATGATGTAGTAGTGGTTTTAGTGCACGGGAGGAAGATGAACATAGTGTTAAGTGTCTTTCTGGTAAGCTACTTTATTGTATTGTATTTTTTTAACCAGCAGTGTTAAAGGCATTATTAACCAAAGAAAAAAAAACATTTACCGTACGCATTTGTGTATGTTACTGGTATGTACTTAATTTAAATTTAAAAAAATCAAAATCTGTGTGTAAATATCTCATGTTACATCATGGACACCCATGGCTTATACACAAGTGCATCCTATATACCGGTATGTAGAATTAAAAATATATATATTTTTTGTGTACGCGGCTGTACTCTATAGCCTGGAAATTATGGTACTTCAAAGTGACGAATACCACACAAAAAACAAGAATTAAGTCAACTCACCAACAGTTTGTCCTAGTTTCCCAAATAAAGCAGGGGAGTTGTAGCTCAGGTTGGTCCTCTCCAGGACTTTGCGGACTAGACTGAATCCATTGCTGTGCAGCCCAGAGGAGGCCACCCCGATCAGCAGGTCTCCCCCTGTGATGTCCTTCATCCTGGGCAGTAGGGCCCCCCGCTCCACCGCACCGACACAGAAACCAGCCAGATCGTACTCTCCTGGAGCGTACACGCCCGGCATCTCTGCCGTCTCCCCACCTGTTCATGGCCTTAGTTTTAGCTTAGACACAAACATGTGATTTGTGCCTAAATCTTACACATTCGTCTCACCCAGCAGAGCACAGCCGGCCTTCTCACAGGCTTTAGCGACGCCGCCAATCACCGAAGCAGCCACGTTAACGTCAAGACTCCCGCAGGAGAAGTAGTCGAGGAAGAAGAGTGGCTCGGCGCCCTGGGCCAACACATCGTTCACACACATGGCCACCAGATCCTGACCGAGGCTGCCATGCTGCCCGCATGCCTGGGCGATCTGATGACGGAGGGAAAAAAAAAAAATGGTGCAGAAGTGAACTGATTGCAGTGTTTGCGTGAATAAAAACACTAGTGGGAAATTAGATTAGAAACGGCACCTTAAGCTTGGTCCCAACCCCGTCTGTCCCAGAAACCAGGATTGGGTCAACAAACCCTGCTGCCTTCAGATCAAACAGTCCAGCAAAGCCTCCAAGTTCAGCGTTACAGCCTGTCAGGAAGAAAATGGATACCGTAATTGCCGGTGTATAAGCCGCCACTTTTTCCCTCGTAGGCCTGTCGCGATAAACAATAAATCAATTAATTGCACGATGAATGAAAATGATCGACCTCGTTTTCATTTACCGGGTTTAATGTTTCTTCGTGACTCTCTTTCTACTGAAGACACAGCTCAACTCCGGTGCTTTTCATTGACCCCTCCCTTTTTCTTTTCTCTTTAAAATCTGTTTTAACAGTCCAAAATCACGATTTTTGGATTGGTGAAAGTAACTACAGGTAAGCTGAGAAGCTAAGCTATGAGCTAAGCTAACAGGCCGACCTCGAAAATGAACCTCTGTCTTGTCGAAGCTCCAAAATTCATTGTTGAAACCCGTGCCTTCGAGTAAAAAGTTGTTTTTCTCTGAAAAAAAAAAAAGAAGCTGAGAACTTGTTTACTGTTTTTTTATTAAAAGCTTTGTGTGAAAAATGTTACGCTAAAAAGAGCTCCGCCATGTCACGTCATGGGTCCTCCCTCCCATTTTTCTTGAAAAGAGACACACCGCTCAACTATCCATCCTTTGGTTCAAACAGTCTTATATTGCCACCAGGTGGTCAATTAAAGTACTACAGCCAAACAAATCACATTTCTTCTAAAATTTGACAATTATTCTTAAATTTCAAACAATATTATCGTTTATCGCAATAATTTCTGAGACAATCGCCCAGCAAAATTTGTTATCGTGACAGGCCTACTTCCTCACACTTTANAGCACAGCCGGCCTTCTCACAGGCTTTAGCGACGCCGCCAATCACCGAAGCAGCCACGTTAACGTCAAGACTCCCGCAGGAGAAGTAGTCGAGGAAGAAGAGTGGCTCGGCGCCCTGGGCCAACACATCGTTCACACACATGGCCACCAGATCCTGACCGAGGCTGCCATGCTGCCCGCATGCCTGGGCGATCTGATGACGGAGGGAAAAAAAAAAAATGGTGCAGAAGTGAACTGATTGCAGTGTTTGCGTGAATAAAAACACTAGTGGGAAATTAGATTAGAAACGGCACCTTAAGCTTGGTCCCAACCCCGTCTGTCCCAGAAACCAGGATTGGGTCAACAAACCCTGCTGCCTTCAGATCAAACAGTCCAGCAAAGCCTCCAAGTTCAGCGTTACAGCCTGTCAGGAAGAAAATGGATACCGTAATTGCCGGTGTATAAGCCGCCACTTTTTCCCTCGTAGGCCTGTCGCGATAAACAATAAATCAATTAATTGCACGATGAATGAAAATGATCGACCTCGTTTTCATTTACCGGGTTTAATGTTTCTTCGTGACTCTCTTTCTACTGAAGACACAGCTTAACTCCGGTGCTTTTCATTGACCCCTCCCTTTTTCTTTTCTCTTTAAAATCTGTTTCAACAGTCCAAAATCACGATTTTTGGATTGGTGAAAGTAACTACAGGTAAGCTGAGGAGCTAAGCTATGAGCTAAGCTAACAGGCTGACCTCGAAAATGAACCTCTGTCTTGTCGAAGCTCCAAAATTCATTGTTGAAACCCGTGCCTTCGAGTAAAAAGTTGTTTTTCTCTGAAAAAAAAAAAAGAAGCTGAGAACTTGTTTACTGTTTTTTTATTAAAAGCTTTGTGTGAAAAATGTTACGCTAAAAAGAGCTCCGCCATGTCACGTCATGGGTCCTCCCTCCCATTTTTCTTGAAAAGAGACACACCGCTCAACTATCCATCCTTTGGTTCAAACAGTCTTATATTGCCACCAGGTGGTCAATTAAAGTACTACAGCCAAACAAATCACATTTCTTCTAAAATTTGACAATTATTCTTAAATTTCAAACAATATTATCGTTTATCGCAATAATTTCTGAGACAATCGCCCAGCAAAATTTGTTATCGTGACAGGCCTACTTCCTCACACTTTACTGTATAGACTACCGGTACTCGGCTTAAATACGGGCATCTCATTTAAGCTCACATCCCAACACAGAGCGGAGACAATTGGTGGTGGGTGGGGGTGGGGCTCTTCCCACTCCTCCTCCTCCTCCCCCACCTCACGTGGGCTCTGCTGCGCAAAAATAACGTCTAATTTATTTAGAAAGTACATTTAAAAACAGCATCTGTTACAAAAAGTGTTTAACAATAAAAATCAACGGTACTAATTTAATGAGTATTTACCATAGTATTTTACCGGTATTATGCGACTACCAGTCACATTACCTCAATTTATATGTGATTGCTGTTTGAATTGATTGTTTGAATTAATTTTGTTTGAAGAAGGGGCAGATATAATAAGATTTTTTCTTCTTCTGACTCCTTTCATTTCATGTATTGTTTTGTTTTTTTAATGTGGTTTTGTATATAATTTTCTTGTTTTTTGAAATGAATAAAATTTTAAAATAAATTAAATTAAAATAAAATTTGCCGGTATAAAATTTTAAAAATAATTTCAGTTACAGTACGTAGGTTTTTGGCACGGTTCTGTCCAGTGATTATGTTTAGATAGTTCTTGTGTTAATTTTGTAGGTTGAATGGTTTTAACCATGAGTCAGACAGCGAAGCATCATAAAGACTTATGACATCACCAAACCATAGTCTATGAAACGCCATCCGGTGGCTGATTCTCGTCAAGAGCTGCACATTATGCCAGGAGCTGGGCAGGAGCCGAGGAACTGCAGCTCGTTAAAAGAGCTGCAGTTTTTACTCTTGTGAGAAAAAATATGTCTGTTAGCAGACTTAACCAGGAAGTAAAAATATACCCTGCCACACAGAAATACAGTGGAAATGTGTTTTTAACTGGACTTCTCAGACGTAACAGCATCTTGGCCATTATGACTGACGGACAACAAAGCTTTGGACATTTTGTGTAAATGAAATTACCGAGACGAGACGTTGCTTTGGCCAGAGGTTTGATCATGTCCACCAGCTTGTTACCAGCAGCGATGTCCACGCCACTGTCCTTATACGTCAGACGTCTGTTAGGAAGACAGTAAAAAAATGAATTGAATTTCAGTGCCTGTAATGCAGGCCTGCTCATAATGTCGATAAGGCATTACTAGTAGATCGCAGGTGACTAGGGGTGTAACGATACACAAAACTCTCGAGACGAGACAAATTACAGAGTTCGCGAGAACGAGACGAGATTTTAATGTTAGTTCAAGAAAAATTCAAAGATCGGTTTTATGCCGCAAAAAGGCTTTTATTCTGTTTTAACATGTATTACAAACTCAACTGATGTCTTCATTTTACTGATTGAATCTCCTTAGACCTTAGAACGTTCAACTTTGTTTAAAAAAAATAGATATTCACGCAGGACTTTCCAAAAATTGAACATAAATATCCGCATCAGCACTGAATCTGCAGCCGTCACTCACCAGTGTTGCCAGATTGGGCGGTTCACCGCGATTTTCCTTCTGACTTTTGCGGGTAAAGAGTGCTTTGGGTGGGTGGGACTCTATCTGGCAACACCGGTCACACCGGTGTTTACACGCGTGTCTTTACATTCGGGGCAGCGTCGGCAGCGCCGGGACCCTCCATCAATGTAGAGGCGTCTGCGGCACCGGGACCCTCCATCAGTAGTTGGGGCGTCTTCTATAGCAACTTCATCCGGCGAAGCCATGCTGTCCGTGACGCTGACTTGCTAGGGGCTCTGCTAGCATTAGCATTAGCGACTCGCGAGACAACGTTACCTCTCAACGAGAGATATCGCGGGAGTTTAATATCGCGAGATCTCATACAACGAGATCTCGTTACACCCCTACAGGTGACATTAAAATATTGTCAGGCTATCAAATATCCCATCACTTGATTGACATACAGGGCAACCAATCAGATGATGAGCTTTAGCTCACCGCTCATGCAGCATGATTCATGTTAAAAACAACGGCGCGCGAAACGTAGCAAAACATACAAGCGAAAACAATCTGCCAATTACCTCAGATTTTAAGCCCTTGCTAATACATGAGTGAGAAACCTGGACCAGACCCCCCCAATCTTGGTTAAGTGTAGATTTGCTTTAAAAAAAAATCCCTGTTCATGGTCCCCCCACCAATAATGAGATGAAATCTATGCCCTGGTGAGAAACATCTGCCTGTTCAAAGCTGTGTTTTGCTGTCACCAGTGATGTCAGTAACGCACTCTTGTCGGACCACTTTTTTCATTAACGAGTAATCTAACGCGTTGCCATTTAAAAATCCAGTAATCAGATTAAAGTTACTTTCATCAAATTATTGTGCGTTACTTTTTGTCATTTTCTGTAGTACTGTATTTATTTTATTTCCTCAATGCGTCTCGGGGAGTGATTTAAAAAAAAAAAGACGAGTCTATGCGGACATTCCGTCACCTGCTGTGAGTGTGAAACCTGACACCAGCAGCGCGTCCTGGAGCTGAGCTGAGGAGGACGAGTGATTAAAAAAAAGACTGTGACGTGACGTCTGCTCTATGCGACCTGAGTTTCAGCTTTCTTGTTAAAAGAGGAGCGCAAATTCAAAGCTGTGCATGGACTTTGTTTCACAAGACTGGATCTGTAGCAGCAACACGTCTACTTTAACGGATTTAACGACATCATCCAAACGTGAACAAATAAAAGCAGCTTGCAAACACAGCTAAGGCGCTAACAGCAGCTGCAACTTTTATCAGGTAATCAGTCCAGATCAATAACACAAACTGTAGGAGTTTTTAAATCTCTGCATCGTCTGATGTGCAGGCTTTACTGAGCGTCAACACTTCAGCACTTTATGAAAAAACTAAGGACATCCACCTGCAGCTAAGAAGTATGTGATGAAGACCCTGATGCTGCTCAATAATCCAGGTAGAAAAATCTAAAAAAGCTAAGTCTGGTCCTCTGGACATTCAAAAAACAAAACAAACAACAACAAAAAAATTGTAGAAACGTTTCATATTTCATCAGAAAGACTTCTCAGTCTGAGGAGCTGTATTCAACTCAGTCTTATAAATAGCACCCTCTCACAGTGGATCAACCAGTTTGTTGATGACAGCCAAAACCAGCTGCTCACATGATCAAGGAGGACCATCAGCCTAACAATGGATCATTAGCACCCTGATTGTTTGCTATTCACAGAGGGCTGAGTGACACTAGCAATAACAGCATTGTAAGAGGTAGACAGTTGAACCCGGAGGCCTCCACCTCTGTTTAATGATGGATGGTTTCTTTTCACAAAGATGGCCTCCTTTACTCCTCTCTCAAACCATTGTTCCTCTCTATCAAGGATGTGAACATCTTCATCCCTGAAAGAGTGACAGCTGGCCTATACAAACGTATTGTTCACTTGACACATTTTCAAAATAAACATTTTATAAGTCTTTGTTGTAAAAATATTATTTGTTTAGTGAAGTAAAGAAAGACACTTTTTTATATAAAGCAAGTATTTCTTTATTCATTCAACCTTCATTTATGATATTGAAATCAAGAAATACTACCTTATATTTTTTTATCAAAAGTATTTATGTTTAATGAACTCAGACAATTTTATGTTTTATAAAAACAAGTATTTATGTTTAATGAAGTCAAGAAAGACCATTGTGTTTTTTGAATATTTTTTATTAGTAATTATTTTACATTTAAAATTTTTATGTATTGTGACAGAGTTCTTGTCAGCAGCTGCTGAAAGTAACTAATAAAGGAACTTAGTAATCTAACTTAGTTACTTTCCAAATCAAGTAATCAGTAACTTAACCAAGTTACTTTTCCCAAGGACTAATCAGTAACTTAACTAAGTTACTTTTTCAATGTAACTATGCCATCACTGGACCACCCCCGGGCAACCAGGTGCCCGCGGGCACCACGTTGGTGACCCCTGATTTATTATATGTGTTGTGCAATATTGGCTTATAGTTATGCAAGGTACATCAACATACATTGTACACAAAAATAATCCTTAATACATTTGAAGATAATTATATGTTTTGCATTTTTGTATTGGGTAAATCATTTTGACTTAGCTGCTTTATAAGTAGCTCGCATGCTGAAAAAGTGTGAGCACCCCTGTTGTAATGCTATTGATATTTTTTGTTTAAAAGTACAAGTAAACTTGTGAAAAGACTAAAAATGATGGCATTTCTGGTTGCAAATTTGATCATTTGTTCCATACATGAGGGTGAGTGGGTACTAAACAATGCTTTATAAGTTTAAAACTGAAGGAGTTTCATTAAACTGGTCCACACCTGCTCTGGATCAGGTGAGCGATGGCCCAGTGGCCGATGTCCCGTCGGTACACGGCACCTGGGAAGCCGATGGCTGCTACTCCCTGGTTGGCTGCCTGCAGTGCAGTCTCCAGGGATGACTTTACTGCCGTCACCGTCAGAACGCGGCCGCCGCTGGAAACCACACTTCCATCCTTCAGGGTAGTGCCAGCGTGGAAAACCTGCAGTCCCATGTCCTGGACCAGGGACAGGCCTGAAAGACAACCGTGTAAAAACTGGATGAGTTGACCTTGTTTGCAAGTAAAGATCACGGCACCTCTAATGTTCATGTAGACCAGTTTTACCCGTGATCTTGACTCCTTTCTCGTAACAGCCGGGGTAGCCGGCACTGGCCATGACCACCGTCACTGCAAAGCTGTCCCGCTGCCACACGGGGGCGCAGGAGGACAGTTTTCCTTCCATAGTGCTCACAATCACCTCATACAGGTCACTCTTCAGCAATGGCAGCAGCACCTGGAAGCAAACATTTGATGTTATATCAAAGGAGGAGGTCCAAATGCTTGATAGTCCGTGAAACCCACCTGACTTTCTGGATCTCCTAAGCGACAGTTGAACTCCAGGACCTTTGGACCCTGCTTCGTCAGCATCAACCCTGCGTACAGCACACCTGAGCAAACGAAAACAAATGTTTTAATAATAATAAATAAATAAATAAATGTCACATTTTTGTCATCTGTGTATGTTTCCTATACAAGACGAAATTCGTCTCTGCATTTAACCCAACCACCACCAGGTGGTGCAGTGAGCAGCCATAGAAAGCGCCCGGGGAGCTGGGGAAATAGGTGTGCACTCATAGACACCCCAAGGTGTGTAGTGGCCGGGGCCGGGGTTTGAACCTGTGTCCTTCGGGTCCCAAGTCGGCAGCCCTGCCTCTACACCATCTTGGCCCCTAATGATGTTGCTGCTGCAGAAAAATAAAGATAAAAGGAAACAACTCTTACCCACATAAGGAGTTCCTTCCTCCTTCATCCCGTCCACAGTTTTCTGCAGAACCGTTTCTCTGATGTGTTGCAACAGCCCCAGGCTCACCTGGCAAACAAACAGCAGCTTTAAAAACTCTACAGAAACTAAAGTTTGAAATCTCTGTAGCAGCTGTTTGCCCAGATGTACCTGAGGGGTTGGACAGTAGGCTCCCATACCACCAGTGTTTGGTCCCTGGTCGCCATCATGAAGCCGTTTGTGATCCTGAGCTGGAGGCATCAGTGACACAGAGGTGCCGTCACTGAAACACAAACACTGAAAGCAACGGTAGGAAAAAAATCAGTGTAAACATTCCAAGTTTGCTAAAAAGTATTTCTTAAACTAACTGCAGGACTCACCGAAACCTCCTCTCCCTCCAGGAGCTCCTCTACCACCACCGTCTCTCCTGCAGATCCAAAAGCTCTGTCCTTCGATGACAACAAACGGCAAACTGATGAGACCAGATGGAGATTTACGCGAGATGTCTAAACGCTTGAAAATGGTCCAGTAATCATGTAAAGAACACAACAATAAGCCTGAAGCTGCTGAATAGATCTGTTATCAGGCTTCTGTAAAGCCTCAAAAAAGACTAATGATATACAGGTAACCCCCGACCTACGGCGCCCGCGACCTACTGCAACCCGGACCTACGAACGTATCGTATTTAATAATTTAATAAAAATATGAAATTGAAAAAAAATTTTTTTTTTTAATGTTATTAATTTCATGTGTACAGCACTTTGTTGCAGCTGTGGTTGTTTTAAAGGCTTTATAAATAATATTTTAATAAAAATTGTAAATTTTTTATCAGAATTACGCAACTTCCGGCCGTTCCAGGAAATGCCCCGGCAGCCATTTCAGGTAGCTCTGTTGTGCCGGCAACTGGCTGTGAGGACTTTTTTCTTCCAGGATTGCCTCATATGGATTAATTACTAAGCTGGAATTGCTCTGTCATCGCGCCGGACCGCCGCGCGAACAGCAGCTCATGGCCTGGCTAACAGGCAGCTAGCAGAAGCTAACACAGGCCTGGAGCAGCTGCCGTGTTTCGCCGCGCTGCTCGGCCCGACAACATCAACGCATGGCAACCTAAGATGTCGGCTTTGACCATCTCAAAGTAAGAAATTATATTTTTATTTATTCTGTATTAATTAATTATTTTATTCTGTAATAATTTTACAGTATTGAATGTGCTGTGCTGAATAGCAATGTTTAACGTTACTGTGTGTGTTTATGGATGAATGTGTGGTGTAATGTGTTAGATAAGTGTTTGTAAATAAAGTTCTGTGCATGTTTATGGCCCAGTATGTCCGCTTGTTCAGTCTCATGCCGATAAATTTGTGTGCGGCGCTCCGTTAGCGTTATTTCCGCGACGTACGAACGAAATCAGGACCTACGAACAGGACGTCATTTTCACCCCCTAGCTACGGCAGAATAGAGCTGCGAACGGTCCTTAGGTCGGGGGTTTGCTGTACAGTAGTCCCTCGATTATCGCGGGGGTTACATTCCAGACACCCTCACAATAGGTGAAAATCCACAAAGTAGGGACGTTATATTTATTTTAGTATTTATATATATATATATATATATATATATATTAAGGCTTTATAAAATATTTATACATATTTTAAGGCTTTATAAACCCTTCCCACACTCTTGCAATGTTCTAAACTTTCTAAACGCTTAAAGACCGTGTAAAGTGAAATTAAATGTGTGTTTTTATTTTGTCACACGGCATAAATATGTGTTATTAATCACCCATATAAATCTGACTGATTAAAAACATTGATTTCCTTATAAAATTAAGTCTCAAAAATCATGAAAAAACATGATTTTGCCTTGTTCTCAAACGCTGGGGGCGTGTCAGCGCGTGGGCGTGGTTTCAGCGCAGCTGCGCTCGTGTCCTGCCCCCTGAGCTGACTGTTCTGTGTGGAGAGGCAGACAAGGAGCAGCAGTAAACCTGCTCTGTTTTTATCTGAGTTCTGGCCGGTCACCTCGCATGCGGGGTCTGTGTTGGTGATTAAAAAGAGTAATCACGTTGATAAGTTATCTCATCTGTGTCAGCGGAGTCACGGCGTTTCACGGCGCGCGTGGAAGGATTTCAGCTCAACACGGATCGCTCTCACACACACACACACACACACACACACACACGCTCCAGCAGCTGCAGCAGGGCGGAGCGAAAAAAGACAGAGGGCTGCGCAGCGGTTTTCTGTGTTTATATGTTCATGAAAACTTTAAAAAAATAAATTAAAAACAGGGAGCGCTTCTCCTTCAGCCCACACAGCAGACCTGCACACCAGGAAATATTTAGAACCTGGTGCAGCCTCGTTGGACATGACTTTAGTTCACTCGTGACAAGTTCATTCATTCCTCCTCCTCGGAGGAGGAAGCGAATGGTGACAGCTTCAAGTGATCACTTGACTTTTGGCAAAAAAAAAAGAAATGTCACAATGGAGCGGCTGCAGTCCATGCGTAAAAGGAGTGAGAGTACTGAGGGAGACGGTCGGTAGCGAGTGAACGGCTCCACCGAAGAACGCATTTATACGGCTGGAGCTGCAGGGGGTGGGGCTATACTTAAGAAGACCGCGTGACGAAACGCGGTCACATTTAAAACACGCCTAAAAAATCCTGAAAAAGAAATATCTTTATACACAGTTTGATCTATAACTCCAAAATTAATTGAGCTACAATTTTGAGACTTTTTACTCATTTACAAGATTACCATTATGACATTTATAATGTTTATTGAAGAAAATGTTGAAATTTACTTTACACGGTCTTTAAGAGCACAGCGTGAGCTCTGCCACACCTACTTCTCCGCCACAACCACACTCAGGCTCATCACCCGTGTCACTCCCACTCTCCCTCCTTTCGCACCCGTGCACTGCGCTTCTTAAGTGCTCCCCAGTCTCTGCCAGATTGGCTATCGCCTCGTGCCTGAAGTACCCAGCATTTTTCTTCCTGCTCTCGTTCCTAAAGGCTCAGTTCGAGTTGTGCTTGATTATTTTAAATAAACAATCCATGCCATTTGTTTGGCTCACTCAGGTATAAGACACCCCCACCAAGGCTGTTGCGTGCGTGCCCACGGAACATGAGGAAAGAAAGACCCCACCCCCTTCTTTCTCTTTCTCTTCTGCAACAGCCTCAGAAAGAGAAAGGAGGGGGGTCTGTTTTTATACCAGAGTTAGACGCGCTCTTTTTTTTTTACGCCTGAGTAGTAGCGATGGGAAAAGACAGACCCCACTTTGCCCACTCCTTTCTCTTTCTGAGGCTGTCACAAACCGTGTTTCCATCTATTTTCAATTTGAATTTTGAGCGAATTTTTGAAAATTCGCAAAAATGTAAATAAAAATTTATGCGAATCAGAAGTGTTTCCATCAACTGGCTTGAAGCAAATCCACCAGGCCACGCAAAGCGGCATTACGTCAGACGTCAGCGTTACGCATGTCTACAGTAAACAGGAAGTAGCGGTTGACAACAGGAACCGAACCACACATCTCGGCAAAATGGAGAGAATATTCCAGGAATGTGTTGCTATCGGGCAAGTTGTATTTATTCTGTTGTTTAATTCTGTTATTCTGATCATACATCGGTACATCCGGGGAGACAGCGGAAACAGCTGATCAGTCACATGACGTGAATGTTCGCTACGTCAGAACTGAGTCGGCAAATCTGTTTCCATCTCTCGTTTTGCGCATCAGCTCTGTTTCGAAAAACCCAAAAACCACCTCAAGCGAGCGGATCAACTTTTTTGCGAATTAGAGGAAGTTAATTCTAATCATGCCGTTTCCATTCACCTTTTCTGATGCGATACTTCAAAATGCGCATCAAGAAACCTTGATGGAAACACGGTTACAGAAAAGCAGAGTTATTGTACGCTGCTCTGCTGTGACAGCCTCAAAAAGAGAAAGGAGGGGGCAGGGTCTGTCCATCACCATCGTTACTGGTGTGTCGTGTACAATCTTAAGTTGAAAACAGGCAAAAGAGTGAGTCCGCGAAAGTTGAACAGCAAAGTATCGAAGGACTACTGTACTGCTGACAGCTTGATGCCACAAAAGCAAATCTTCAGAAGTTCACTAGACTCAACAGGTCAGGGCTGCGACTGCTGGAGACGCTGGTGAATGGCACCTGCGATGGAGTCTCCAAAACGTCTTACAACATTTGCAGGGGTTCTCAAGTTTCTCATCACAGACTAGGCTTTGCCACTTGTTCTCTCAAAATAGGAGTTGTTGAGGGCACCTTGAACAGGTCTCAGAATTTCTCTATTAAGTTTCTGTAATTCAGGAGTACTTGAGCTGCATTTGGACACATGAACAGGAGCTCTACTGACAGAAAACATCTGAGAATACAGCCCTGAATGTCCAGGTCCGAAAACAAAGATGAACAACCTATTTGCATGGCCCACAATACACGCTGTGCAGTGTGCAGACACTACTTCTTGATTCTGAAATCATCCGCTCTGGTTGCTTTATTGCAAATAATAGGAATTTAAGAGCGACTGCAACAAAATATTTGAATTACCAATTGGTCCCCAACAGTCGTATCTTATCAGTGATTTATTCAGTGTTATGAAAACTTCTTTAACTTTAGGAGTCCGTAGGTATTGATTGCTCTTTTAAGTAGAATCTCTACTTTTCAGAAATGGGGTGATGCATGTTGTGCAACAAAAGTTGATGTGCTCAACATCAATTTTTAGGTGCAAACTTAATGTTTTGAGCCTAAAGTTGGAGATTTATTATTATAATGCTAAACTTTTTAATTTAGCTATCATTATGCTAACTCCTAGTTTTAAATATCGAGTTTTTTGTAAAATACTGAGATCATTTTCTCTCCTTGCATATACAAAGGATCAATTTTTAAGCTAAATATAGGAAACAGTGTTTACCCTAGTTTACTGGCAGGGCAGAGTGTCTCGTACCTTCATCATGTTCATCACAGCCTGACAGGCCTCATTCTGATCTCTCGCCACAATGACGCCCTTCCCCGCTGCCAAACCGCTGGCCTTCACCACCAGAGCTGGAAAATCAGCTCTAAAGTGAAACAAGGATACCAACACGTTTAAAAAATATATAATAAAACATCTGGAACAGATGCAGTCAGAGAACAGACGGTGTTTTCTTATCAACTTTTGAACACCAGCTAAGCCCACTGTTGTTAAAAATTAAGTTTGTATACAACAACTGCTCTGGTCGATTTGTAAGAAACATAACTTTTCGTTGTGTTTGTTTGTTTGTTTATTTGTTCATTCATTTCATTTCAATTAAAACAAGACATATTCAAAAACAAATAAAATAAAATACCTATAAAATGAAAGGCAGCAGAAGAAGAATAAATTCTTATCATTTCTGCCCCTTCTTAACAATATCAATTCAAAACAATCAATTCAAACAATATCACAAAACTTATCACAATAGACTATATGCCACGGACTCCCGTTCCAGCACTTCCGCATGCATTACCTGGGCAGCGCACTTCCGGTTAGTAGAAATGACACGGACAAAAATAAGTAAATACAATAAATAAAACATCTACATACACACAAATAATAAATCTATACATACATAAATCTATAGCGACGATTTCCCTTCGGATAGCCACGATCCATTGTCGCCCTAACCCCTCCTCAGCAGGGAAACGGAACAGCTGCACCCACCGGTTGGTGGACACAACGGAAGTCACTTGTAGTGCCAGTAGCTCGCAGCCGATTCCCGTATCGGGTCGTTGTCATGGTCTGCTACTAGGAGCTAACGCTAACAACAACGGCAGTGGATAGGACCCGACCCGGAAGTGGCGGACGTGGGTTGTATTTTAACGGAAGTATGTCACCACTACCCGTGGCATATAGTCTATTATTCATTATAATTCCTTAATATTAGCTAAATTAAATATATCTCATCAGCAATACATTCTTAATCTTTTTCTTAAATACAAATAATGATGCCTCCTTTTTTGTATCATTATCCAAACTATTCCATAAACCAATTCCCTTCATTAACGTAGACCTGCCCCTTAAACTTGTTCTATACTTCGGCTTTACTTAAATATCTGTTCTCTATACTTCGGCTTTACTTAAATATCTGTTCCCTTTAAATTATAACAACTATTCCTTTTAACAAAATACACTTGTATGTGCGATGGTAAATTTTGATTCTGAGCCTAGTACTGTACATAAGCAATAGAATATTGTAATCCACCAAATCATTAAACTTAAGTAATTTCAGTTGATAAAACAAAATACTTGAAGGATGACGATAATGCTTTTTTGAGATTAATAGACTTGGTTACAGTTTTATAAGCTGTACCCCAGACACCAACACAATAAATTAAATGCGGCACAAATATTGTATTATACAGCAAACACAAAGCCATGTCAGTCAGTAAGTCACTCACTTTATATACGGTAGTACTGCCATGGACTTAGACATTTTAGTTCTTACAAAATTAATGTTTTTTCCATGACAACTTATCATCAATAATCACTCCCAGAAACCTTACTTCTCACTCTGCTTATCTCGACACCATCAATTTTGAAAAGCAAATCTACAGTTGGCTTTTTTAAAACTAAATATCATATAATTAGTTTTTTCAATGTTCAATGATAATCTAAAACCAAGTTCAAATTTTTGCAAACTCCATCTTCCGTAATGCAAACATCTGATTCAAGTCTTTACCTGAATATACCTTTACCTATCATCAGCAAATAAAATACACTTGACACTTGAGGATACTAGACACCTTAACTAAATCATTTACATACAAAATAAACAACTTAGGCCCAAGAACGGAACCTTGTGGTACTCCACATGAAACATTGCACAGACGAGAGCTAACATCTTCAATCTGTACAAACTGTTTTCTGCCTTTTAAATACAGGTAGTCCCCGACTTAGGAGCGAGTTCCGTACCTACGGGCTGTTCGTAAGTCGAAAATTCGTAAGTAGGATCACATACAAAAATAATAATATATATATATATATATAAATAATATATATATATA
>JBBPBX010023795.1:8525-19552 GCA_038048925.1 Garcialebias charrua
TCAAAAGTCAAAGTCAACTTTATTGTCAGAACTGCAATATGTACAGGACATACACAGGATTGAAATTGCATTTCTCTCTCAGTCCCTCGGTGCAACAGTAACCATTTAAACACTAAACAATTAATAAACAAGCATAAAATGAAATAATAAAAGTTTAGTACTGTCCTGAGTTTTTTGCATAGTAGTTTTTCTAGTAGTAAAAAAAGTATAAAAAGTTTCACCAACACCAAAACACCAACATTTAATAATAATAATAATAATAATAATAATGAATTCCATTTATAATGCACTTTTCATTAATAAAAATCTCAAAGTGCTACAAAGTGTAATAAAGCAAAGATCAAAATAAAACAAGTGATAAAATCAAATAAAATCAATAATAATATCGACTAAGATCAAAGATAAAATCATGTGGATGCAGATTAGGCTTGCTTATGTAATGGACCTACCCAGGGTCAAATTAAGGTTTTTGAACTGTCCAGTGATGACCTTTACTGACCTCTCAGTAAAGCAAGACATTTACTACAAAATCATTCATTTAGCTATAATCTGATAAATATAGTCACCAAAAGAGACTATTTCTATCTTTGATTTTATCCTAATGTGATCAAAAGAATAACTTTTGTCATTTTCATGATGTGTGCTTTTAAGCTGTGTCATTCTCCAAGAGTTAAACTGTCTTCACTGCTGTGTTTAAAGGTGAAGCCTTCGGGTCACAGAGACCGGACGGTTTTGTTTAGAAACTCAGAGACAGTCTCATGAGCAGGGCTCCAGCGTTATCTGTCTTTTTTCCTAAACATTTCTCTCTGCTGCTGGCTTTAACCTTGGGTATGATAAGACAAATGAACTCCTCGACTGGTCCTTCCTTAAGTACTAGTTCTAAGCTTTTGCTGAAAGGCTTCAGAGAGTTGCTGGAAACTTCTAAGAGATGTGAACTTTCCCAAGAGCTGGACACGTGTGGTCAAGAGCTAACGACCGGCGTCTTCAGCTAAGGACTGATAACAGGCTGTTATGAGTCTACTTCGAACAAGCGTAAGATCAAGAACTTTGTCTATTCCTTCTTGGAATAAGTTTATCTTGAAGTCAGAGGCCTGAAGCTGACATATTCTCTGATGACCAACGCAAAAACCAGGAGACGTTGAAACGTAAACTAAAACCAGTTTTGGACGTGCTGGGACTAAGGACTCTGTGCATCTGAAGGCTGGTGTCACCTCTTACCGGGCTGTCGTCGAAAGGTAAAAGAGCTGTTTACAAAACGTACTTGGATTTTAGCAGAAGTCGGAGGAGAAGTGTCACTCTGGTCTCATGCTCAGGATAATTTCCTTCTTAAATCTTTCCTCCTATTTCTTTTCCCTCTCAACCTAAGCTGGAAACTATATTTTTTAAGTTAAAGAGCCCACAGACTAAATATGCTTAACATCTAATATTTATGTCTGTTGTGTTAAATTTAAGTGTGCTGACGTATTTGAATTGAAAGAAAGTGAAATCATGTCAATCAAGTGTAATGGTGTTAATTTAGTTGATTTATTTTAAATAAATGGTAGTGTCGCCTGGCATACCAAACTAAGTTAATGTCCATTGTCACTTAATGGCTCTGTTTATTTATCCATCATAAAGATCACAGAAATATTGGGTAAACTGAAAAAGAACAGAATCCGTGAATATTTACTATTCACTCTGAATAAGTAAATTAATTAAGGTAAAAGAGGTCAGTATTAATATTGACCTCCTCTCTAACCCTTTACACTTAAAAAATAAATAAAATAAAACAAGTGATAAAATCAAGTAAAATCAATAATGATATCAGCTAAGATCAAAGATAAAATCATGTGGAGGCAGAATAGGCTTGCTTAAAAAGAAAGGTCTTTATGCTGCTTTTAAAGTCAACCAGTGACTGTGGAGCTCTCAGGTCGTCAGGGAGGGAGTTCCACAGGCGGGGGGCAGCCACACAGAATGCTCGGTCTCCCATGGTCCTCAATTTGGTCCGAGGAATATGAAGGAAATTACTGTTCTGTGATCGTAGAGACCGGGTGGATGAATATGGTGCAAGAATGTCCTTTAGATAGTCAGGTGAAGTGCCGTGCAAGCATTGATGGGTAATGAGAGCAGTTTTGTACTGAATTCTGTAGGTGACAGGAAGCCAATGGAGGTTATGGAGAATGGGTGTAATATGTTCAAATTTACGAACTCTCAACAGAATCCTTGCTGCACTGTTTTGAATGTATTGAAGTTTCTGAAGGTTTTTGCCAGGGATACCAATAAACAGGGAGTTGCAGTAGTCGAGCCTGGAGGAGACAAAGGCATGGACGAGTTTCTCAGCATCAGGAAAAGTCAGAGATGGGCGAAGTCTGGAGATGTTTCGAAGATGGAAGAAGCAGGTTTTAAACAGATGCTTAATGTGATTTTCAAATGTAAGATGAGAGTCCATTTTTATTCCAAGATTTGTAACAGAGGTGGAGAGGGGGATGTCTTGACCAGAGAAGGAGATTGTTGTTAAAGTTGATGTTTGTATCTGGTGAGGGGTGCCAATCAATATGGCCTCAGTCTTCGAGCAGTTTAATTGAAGAAAATTCTGATTCATCCATGCCTTTATTTCCTCCAGGCAGGCAGAGAGAACAGTGAGTGAAGACGGAGATAGGGATGATGATGATGTTCCAGTCCTGATGTAAAGCTGTGTGTCGTCGGCATAGCAGTGAAAAGAAATGTTGAACTGATTGATAATTTGACCTAAAGGCAGCATGTAGAGGGAAAACAGCAGGGGCCCCAGAACTGACCCCTGAGGGACACCACAGGAGACACCGACTGTCTGGGAAGTGGCATTGCCAAGGCTAACACATTCCAGCCTATCGGAGAGGAAAGATCTGAACCAGTCCAGGACAATGTCACAGAGACCGACCTCCACATGAAGACGGTGGAGGAGGATATTATGGTCCACAGTGTCGAAGGCTGCAGTGAGGTCAAGGAGGACAAGGATGGAGGGAGAACCAGTGTCAGCAGCCATGAGGACATCATTTGTTACTCTCAGCAGTGCAGTCTCAGTACTGTGAGCTGCTCTGAATCCAGACTGGAATTTCTCATACAGGGAGTGTTGTTGTAGGTGGTCCTGCAGCTGAGCAGCAACTGCTTTCTCCAGCACTTTGGACAGAAATGGGAGGTGGGAAATTGGGCGGTAATTAGAAAAAATGTCGGGATCCAAATTAGATTTTTTCAGAAGAGGCCTAATGATGGCAGTTTTTAGAGGCAATGGAACATGACCAGATTGTAGAGACTTGTTTATTATTTGTGTGATTAATGGGCTTATTGCAGAGTGATTGGATTTTATGAGAGACGAGGGGAAGGGATCCAGGGCGCAGGATGAAGGCTTCATTTTCTTGAGGATGGTCTCTACCTCACTCTGAGCGACTTCATCAAAGCTGCTCAGGGTCCCAGAAAGCAGACGGGTAGATGGTACACTAAGATCAGGGAGGTTGTGGAGCTGAGATCTGATAGTGTCAACTTTGTTTTTAAATGATGAGAGGAACAGGTTGCATTTTTGAACAGAGTCCTCATGAGTTTGTTTAATGGGATTAAGCAGATGAGTTATTGTGGAGAAGAGCTGTTTAGAGTTTCCAGGGCAGGTGTTGATGATGTTGGAATAATATTTGGAGCGTGCTTCTTTAAGCGAATAGGCGTACGCTTTCTGATGTTCTTTGTACGCTTGCTTGTGCACAGAGAGACCAGATGATTTTACACGTCTCTCAATAGCACGGCCAGTTGCCTTCATCCTGCGCAGCTCATCAGTGTACCAGGGGGCTGAACGGGAGAAAGACACCAGTCTTGACTTCAGGGGAGCATGTAGGTCCAGAAGCTCCTGGAGAGATTGGTTGTAATAATCCACAGAGTCATCTGCAGATGAGTGATTGACAGCGGTCAGGGTGTGAAGATCAGCAGACAAAACCTCAGGGGAAATGTTTTTATAGTCACGGAACTGGATAGGTCGTTTTGGGTTAGAAGCAGGCGAAGTTGAAGGCACTTCCAGGGAGATGACCCTGTGGTCTGAGACACCCAGGTCATATACAGACAAGTTATTAAGTACAGTGTCTGTAATCACCAAATCCAGAGTATGCCCCCTGTTGTGCGTAGGGGCGTCCACATGTTGGGTGAGGTTGAGAGATTCCAAAAGAGACTTCAAATCTGTAGCCAGAGAGGAAGAGGAATTGTCCATGTGGATATTTAGATCGCCAAGAAAAATAGTTTTTACAGGGGAGGTGCAGAAAAAAGTGAGGAGGTCATGTATTTCTGAGTTAAATGAAACATGTGGTTTGGGAGGTCTATAAATCAATATAACGTTCATCAGGAGTGGGGCTTTGAAGTTGAAGGCCAAACATTCAAAAGAAGAAAAATTATGAGAAGACAGATGTGACAATTTTAAATTACTGCGGTAAATTACAGCCAGACCACCACCGCGGCCAGTGCTGCGGGCTCTCTGCAGATAACTGTATCCAGATGGACAAGCTTCATTCAGAGAACTGAACACGTCTGGTTGATGCCAGGTTTCTGTGAGGCACATGAAGTCCAAGTTTTTCTCCAGGATGTGATCATGAATTAGACATGATTTATTGGATAGTGATTGTACATTGAAAANTACTATTCCATTGCTTTCAACACCAGATGATCTGTGTTTGGTCATTATATTTATTATCTGCAATAATTTTATGTCTATTTTTTGTACTTCATTTTGTTTGTTGCCTATGTGTTGCCTGTTGTTTATTTGTACAGCACTTTGGTTGGCCTTGTCGCTGTTTTAAGTGCTCTATAAATAAAATGGTATGGTATAGTATGGTACAATTAAACATCAAGTGGTTAAAAAGTAATTACTGTAATACTCTGGGTAGTTTTTTAGAACAGTACTTTTTACTTTTACTTTAGTATTTTTAAAACACCAATACTGTTACTTGTAATTGAATATAATTTAAACAGTGTAATAGTACTTCTACTTGAGTCCAACTTTTCAGTACTCTTTCCACCTCTGTTTTAGGTTAATTTTAGAACTATTCTCTTAAAGATGGGTGTAGTAGTAGAGGAGACTGAGCCCCAACACGTAGTGTGAGTGCACACTCATTGCACAAGATCTTTGTTGAAATAATTAAAGGCCATGTGTTGCCTTTCATTTTAGACTGAGATCATTTCATGTCAAGAAATGACAAAGTTGTAGCTGTTTTGTAACCATGTGTGAGTGCACACTCATTGCACAAGATCTTTGTTGAAATAATTAAAGGCCATGTGTTGCCTTTCATTTTAGACTGAGATCATTTCATGTCAAGAAATGACAAAGTTGCAGCTGTTTTGTAACCATGAAAATGAAATGACCGTATACACAATTTGATCCAAAATCACTCGACGTCATGCTCAGTATATGCGTTGTGTGTCTCTTAGCTACATACCATATTAAACTTTAGCATAATATCTGTACAGTTGACCAAGTAAAAGTAATTTATGTGTTGGCTAATGTCAGTTAGCTGTTGTACGTAGATGGGTCAAACTGCATTGTTAACAAAGGCAACATTTTAAAGTTTACCACTTACAAGCAATCAATATTAAAAATGACATATCTTAAGATATCCTTTTCTAAGATCTCTAATCAACTGGTGACATCAATCTCTTCATCGTGATCCATTTAGTTTAATCATCTGGTTCATCTGGGGATGTTGCTGTAAACCAGTTTAACTTCCTGAATGGTTCAGGATTCGTGACAAAGCTGACCTAAATATCTTCATCCTCAGTAAACAAGTTTGACCACCATTGCTAACTGCTGTGTAAAACTGAAACACAAATTCTTCTGACGTTCTGCCCCAACCCACATTTACGATCCACCATCATCGACGTATAGTGAATTTGTCCTTCATTGTTTGATGACATGTCAGCGTTGTTCTGTTGTTTGATCACGAGGCTTCTGTTGGCAGCTGAGAAGAGGCCATGCCTACTTCCATTACCATGTCCCTGATTCACCTGGTCTCCTCAAACAATCTCACGTTAATGACATTTATTTTAATTACATGCCAACTGTTCACTGAAGGTGGCCAAGCCCACTGTTGTGTGAAACTAGTTTCCCTGTCCTTGATTCAACCTGACTCTTGTTTTGCTCCCTTTTCTTGTTGTTTTTGTGCCACCTCCATGTTTTATCTTTCTTTTTGAACCCCCAAAAGTAATTATTTAAAAATAAATAAATAGCCTACTTTAATTGTTACATTTTTTGTGTCTTGACCTCAAACTGCTGAACAAGATTTTTTTTAAACAGTAAACATAACAGCAGTTCACAGTTGACAATTCATGCAATGAAACATCATTGAGCTTTTACCTTTAACTTTTTTCAGAGTTTTAGATTAAAATCTTTTTGGCAGAGTTCGGGTCATTTTGATCAAAACCTATAAATTACTTCATGAATGCTGTCATGAAATATTGCTAGATCTTGCACAATGTGTTGACAATGACTCCCAGCTACAACCACACCAATCTTTAGCTGAATATCTCAAAAAATGGCTAATGTATAGACATTTACTTTTTTTAAAGATCAGGTGGCTGTGGCAGGCTTTTTTAAATGGATTTAAATCCAATGTTTATCAGTTGCAATAAAAAAAATTGTATTTATCCAGTGATCGTTCAGAAATTTTCTAATGCCTAATTCCTAATCATGGCAAATAAACAACAACAACAACAACAATAATAATAATTTATTCGTTTAACAACTATTTTGGCCAGTAAATTTATATGAATGTATATATTTATATACAACATGTGGGAACGCCTGGCTGAAGAACCCGTCAGAAAGATCTTCAACTCACACCTCCAAGAGAGCTTTAATCACATCCCAGCTGAGGCGGGGACATTGAGTCTGAGTGGGCCATGTTCCGCACTTCAACTGAAAAAGTGGCTGCCTTGACCTGTGGCTACAAGGTTGTCGGTGCTTCACGCGGTGGCCATCCTCGAACTATGTGGTGGACTGGACACCCCAGTTTAGGGAGGCTGTCAAGCTGAAGAAAGAGTCCTATTGGTCCATGTTGGCTGGTGGGCCTCCGGAGGCAGCTGAGGAGTACCGGAGAGCCAAGCAGTTCACAGTTTGACTATTGCTGAGGCAAAAGCTCATTTGTGGGAGGATTTAGGTTAAGGTCAAGGTGTCTTTATTGTCATTCACACCACATGTGGTACATGAGGTGGAATGAAACTATGTACTGTACACAGTGTCCCAGTTACATCAAACAAAAACACAAATTGTAAAAAAACAAAAACAGTAGTAAGATTCGAGACATGATCTAAGGAATACACTAAACTGAAAATACAGTACATTAAGCAATAATGGTACAAAACAATGCGCCAACAGCAGCACAAACATGAGTCTGTGTGAGCAGATGAGGACGAATGAAAACAGCAACATGAAATAAATCAGCAGCATGACATCAGAATCATGGTTAGTCAGCAGCACATATCAGAATCAGAATACACTTTATTATCATTCCACCGAGGTACAGCGAGAACATGTACGTACAGTCGTCTGAAAGATGGGCGGAGTGTACGAAGCTGCTACTATATAAGCGCGGCCCTCTTATTCTTATTCAGAATAATTTTTTGCTTAGATAAGAAAAGGGAAGAAAAACATGAGGAGAGACGATATAAAAATAGATCTCTCACACCGTGTCCTAGACAGGGCATAGTTTGAGGCATCAAAAAAACCTACCACAGCATAGTAACATAAATAGACGTGATACATGTGCATATAGCTGGTGAAGTCATAGAATTTTAAAGGGAAGTCGTAGCATAGTCCAGAGGCCCCCCTCTCAGCTATTGTCCAGATAAGAGATGTTGTCATCAGCTCGTTTGAGGTTCTGTCAGTTGGCTGATGACAGCCGAAACCAGCTGCTCACATGATCAAGGAGGACCATCATCTTAACGATGGATCGTTAGCACCCTGATGGTTGTTTGCTATTCACAGAGGGCTGAGTGATACTAGCAATAACAGCATTGTAAGAGGGGGACAGTTGAACCCGGAGGCCTCCACCTCTGTTTAATGATGGACAGTTTCTTTTCACAAAGATGGCCTCCTTTACTCCTCTCTCAAACCATTGTTCCTCTCTATCAAGGATGTGAACATCTTCATCCCTGAAAGAGTGACCTCTGGCCTGGAGATGAGTGTAGACCACAGAGTCCTGACCTGATGATGTTGATCTTCTGTGCTGGGCCATCCTTTTGGCCAGTGGCTGTTTAGTTTCCCCGATGTAAGACTGATCACAGCCCTCCTGACACTGAACAGCATACACAATATTACTCTGTTTGTGCCGGGGGACTGGATCTTTGGGATGAACCAGTCTTTAATGTATTTTGGGGTTTAAAAGCCACTGGGACGTTGTGTTTAGAAAATAAACGTCTCAATGTCTCTGAAACTCCTGCAACATACGGAATGACCACTGGTCTGGGTCTGGGTTCCTTCTTTTCACCTGATGGTTGGCTGGAGTCCTGTTTGGGTTTCTTCTCTGCTTTCAGGAAGGCCCAGTTAGGATATCCACATTTCTCTAGAGCCTGTTTTGTGTGTGATTTCTCCTTCTGTCTGGCTCCTGAGTTAGTGGGGACGCTGTCTGCTCTGTGATACAGAGTCCTGATGACTCCTAACTTGTGCTCCAGAGGGTGATGGGAGTCAAACTGTAAATACTGGTCTGTGTGGGTGGGTTTGCGGTACACCTCAGTTTTATCAGACTGAGTAAGTCTTTCGGAAGAAAGACGAAACATTTCTACAATTTTTTTGCTTTGTTTTGTTTTTTGAATGTCCAGAGGACCAGACTTAGCTTTTTTAGATGCCAGGAGGAGTTGAGATAAGCCCGTCATCAAGGCTACATTTTAGGTCGAGCAGAACTCGTGAGTTGCTGTTTCTTCCTTTTAAAGTCTTGCTGGTAAAAGTTATCGGATGGAAAGCCTCAAACAGCCGAATTGATTCCTTACGCCAAAGCCAAAGCTTACAGCTTCTCCAGATATTCCCACTTTCATGTGTGCTGCTAGAGTCCACAGTCCTGATAACAGCCTGCTCCAGCTCTCTGACGCAGCTCCATATAATTCAGTGTGAGTGCTGCCAATCTTCGACACATCCACACAAATTAGTAGACAATCCAGATTTCACCAACCCAAACAGCAGAATCCAGTTGTCATCATGAATCCAATTTTGTTTCCGTCAAGGCACAACGGGTCCTCCCAACCCTGACTCCAGTCGGGAGAAATTGATCAATTTTGTTGAGAAACCAGCCGATCAAGTCCTTCCAATTAGGAAAGTATAATGCAGGATTAAAAAAAGAAGCTCTTAAAGGTTCACAGATGAAAGAATGCAANGGGGGGGACAGAGCACAGGAAAATATGTCTGGCTTCACCAGAAGAGGGAGATCATTCCACAGACTTGGAGCAGCAACAGAAAAAGCTCTGTCTCCTCTGAGCCTCCGTTTGGATCTCGGCACCTCCAGAAGCAGCTGATCAGCTGATCTGAGGCACCGAGCAGGAGAGTATGGGTGAAGCAGCTCAGAGAGGTAGGATGGAGTGAAAAACATTTAAACTTTTAAAAATAAATAAAATAATCTTAAAATGAACTCTCACTCCACTCTTCTCATCAGACGAGCTCCTTCACTGTCAAGTTTTAAAACTCTTTTAAAAACACAGTTTTACTCCTTGGCTTTTAGCACAGACTGAATTTGTTCTGCACTGTTTTTATTGTTTTTATTAGGGATGCACAATATTATAGGCCTGGTATCGGTGTCAGCCGATATTAACGTTAATTTTCAATATCGGACATCGGCCATTGCAATAAAATAACTCGCCGATATAAAAGGTGTTGTTTTTGCTGCAGCGGCAGCGTTACGTGATGATGTTGCAGCAAAACGTAATGATGTTGCCGCGGCAACGCAATGCGATGACGTCACCCGATCTCACGGCGGAGAGGAAAATTCAAAATGGTGGTGTGGAAGTTTTATTTTTCTTTGGTGAGGATGTTGGATTCCAAAGATTTGTGGACTACGATGAGCCTCGCTACATCATCCCCAGTTGGAGATATTTTTCCAACGTAACGTTACCCGAGTTACAACCGTCATTTCCGACGACATTGAGAAGCTATTTGCTGATAGCACATCTTGTTGGGTGAGTTTTACCACTGACACTTGGACGTTGTGTTAGCTCCGTTAGCATGAAAAGTCTTACAGCAGAATGAATAGACAAAAACTTTGAACTTAAAAAGGCTGTCCTTCATCTACAGGAGTGCAGAGGATCCCACACTGCAACTAGGAACCTGGAACAAGCCTTCACATGTGAGACAGCATCGCAGGTCACTAATGCTAATAAATAGCATTTCACATTTTTTATTTAATATAAGTTAAAGTGCTATGCAGTTCATATGGCTGTTACTGAATATATGTCACCAGCTCTTACAGCTGTTGCACAATTTTTGTAGCAAATGCCCAAATAAGAGCGCTATGTTCTGACAAAGGAACGTATATAAAATATCGGTATCGGTTATTGGACCAATAAGTTTTAACATATCGGCATATCGGATATTGACCAAAAATCCAAGATTGTGCATCTCTAGTTTTTATTGATCTTAATGTTTTAACAACTGTCTTTTTCATGTGTTTAAATTGACTTGATTTTATGAGTACAGCACTTTGTTGCAGCTTTGGTTATTTTAAAGGGCTTTATAAATAAATAATAATAATAATTATTATTATTGTATACTTTCCGTTGTGGTGAAGAGGGAACTAAGCTGTAAGGCAAAACACTCTGTTTACTGGTCAGTCTACATTCCTACACCCACCTATAGTCACAAACTCTGAGTAGTGTCAGACAGAATGAGAATGTGGATACAGGCAATCTAAATGAGTTTCCTCCACAAGGTAGCTGGACTCTATCTTAGAGACAGGGTGAGAAGTTCAGTTATCTGGGTGAGACTTGGAGTAGAACCACTGCTCAAGAATTCAAAAAAAGTTCAAGACAAAATCAAGAGGAGCCAGTTGAGGTGGTATGTGCTA
>JBBPBX010023795.1:27060-40238 GCA_038048925.1 Garcialebias charrua
GACGACAAGGATGAGGAGATATATTGTATATGATAAACTTTGTAAATGTTACAATATACTTTTTTTTCTTAAGATTTTTCAGTTTCTTTATTGTAAAGGTTTCAGACAACCGAAAACTTGGAGAACAACCATATTTTTGTGAAGAGCTTGTCCACTGATCAACCTGGTAAATTTCCTTATGTCTACCCCTGTAAAATATTAATTATTTAAAGCACTGAAAATGGAGGGACATGTACTGTATATATACTGTAATTGAAACATTTTACAGTTAATCTATATGTCTTCTCCTTTGAGTACATAATGTGCTTTTTAGTTGCTACTGATGCACGTTCACGTCTGCTTACACTGTAAAAGTTACAGGTTCCAGTTGTAGATTGTGTTAGCCTAGCCTGGTTAAAACCAGACCCTTGTCCTTCACTTTGCTTCAGACTAGGAGCGAAGTGAAGGACAAGGGTCTGGTTTTAACCAGGCTAAGATTGTGTTAGCTTGTCACAAGTTTCTCTGTGACGTTACTCTGTGATTGTGTTAGCTTGTCACAAGTTTCTCTGTGACGTTACTCTGTGAAACCAAATCAGAGTTACCAAGTGAGAGGCTGGTATTCACAAAGGTAGCTTTTACGGTACTTTATGTAACCACTTACATTTGTCGCCTGGCAAACCTCGTCACGTTGGGAGATGATGGGGACTATTAGCTGGAACATGTTATCCTTCCACAGGTAGGTGTTGTACCGAAAAAAGCAACATCCCCGGCAATTTGTGGAATGCTAGGCTGCACGCTTGAAAAAAACGTTTAAAGATAACTAGAGACAAGGTACTGTATTAGGGAATAATATATTTATGAGACCGATATGGGAGAGTTACTGATTTTGAGAGAATTTTATGGATACATTGTTAGTCAAATATCGTGGGTAAGGTCGTTAAAAACGAGATTAGTCTATTAAAATAGATTGAGTAAATAAGTCATTTTAACACAAATCAGGTTGTCATTTAAAAATATATATATTTTAAAAGGGTAAACAAGCGTCCTTAAATGCGCTACAATCGACGACAGAGCTTTGAATGACGAGGATGCATTTTCCGATACAGCACCGGTAGTTCTCGCACTCGTGGCTGTTTATCTTCTTAGTTTTTCACAAAGTGAACTTCAAGCCTCCGATAAATAAATGTAAATTAGAAACTTCAGTATTTTCATCACCAAGTCACCAAAGGCAACGTTTTTGCTTAAATAACGAAAAAAAAAAACATGGTGCGATTAAATATCCCAGCTAGCTAATATGCTAAGAAACCTTTAGCCTTAACTAGCCCACATTAGCTTATTTTTTTAGGCCGCACCGCACTCGTAACTTTTAACCTTCTCTTCTTTTTAAATCTTTCTCCACTAAACCGAACAAATGTAATTTCTGTTTTAAAATCTACGTACCTTCTTAAGTTCGTTTTCGGATACAGAGGGTGAAACTCCGAGGATGTCGTATAGCCTGGTGTCCACAACGTTCGCCATGATGCTAACCGGCCGGCTGAGAAAGACCTTCTGCGGTTTCAGCTGAGGTGCGGATGCGTCACGGGTTTAGAGCTGCCCGCGATTTTGCCAGAACTACACACACAAACAAATAACTCTTCTCCTCTCTCCCTCCCACAATTTGCACTGCACCCATTGGTTACTATTTGGCCATGAAAGAAATGAGTATGTGACCAAACTGAACTAAAATCCACACAATTTGGACATAGGATGCCTTTTCGCTTACTTTCTGTCTAGTCAACATACACAGTGTGCATTTAAATATGGAAAAGTGAGCTAGTGGATGACAAAAAAAAAAAGTCAGTTTTTGAAAACAAAAAATAGTTCCCTTTCAGTCAGGTCACAACGGTGCAACATAAACGTATGGGAATTGTGCCCCCGCGCGTTCACCTGTGAAGACTCTTTCAACACGCCTGTCAAGGCCAATGAGATTGCTGCATGAGCAGGAGACTCCTCCCTCCTGCTATAAAACAGGCAGCGTGTCTCATTTCCGTCATCTATTTGCACTTCACCTCGCTTCACCTTGACCGCGGACCTTGTACTGGCTGAATTGGTTTGCCCGGCTGGAGGTGAGCTAGCTCCCTACCCAGGGCGCCACTACGAGGTTTTTTCTTCCGCGCTACTCAGTTTAGCCCTGCTAACTGAGCACTTCCTCACGTTTAGCCCCGTTAACGTGAACATTTACGGCTGTTTCGGAGTCCTGTTTAACGTTGCTAACTGGCTAGCCACCTCACGTTTAGCCCTGCTAGTGTAACCGGATCCTTTCTGCGTTGTGCTGGTTTTATGGATTGATCAGACCGTGACACGGTTTGTCTTTAAACAGGATGACTTGGTTTATTCTGATGAGAATAACACACACACAACAACGTGTTACAGACTGCCCGCTCCAAGTTCTCTCCCACAAGACAATGTGACAAAAGGGCGTACATCTTTCAAATGAGCTGAATAAACATTCTTATAAAACATACCTGATGAGAATAACACACACACAACAACGTGTTACAGACTGCCCGCTCCAAGTTCTACACAAAACAAAAATGCATAACAAAAATTAACTTAATAGGTCTATAAATGAACTGAATGTATTTAAATGAAAAATAAACAGCACGTACCTCTCCCACAAGACAACGTGACAAAAGGGGAGAGTCTAAGGGGTGCAAACAATTTAAAGACAAAACCACAGAAGAAGAAATAAAAAGGAGGGGCTTCCAATCTTAAAGTAACACGGCTAAAATAATGACAGTGGTGTTTCAGTCAGGTAAGAAACAATATACTGTACAATAATACAACAAGACATTTTGTGTAATTATAACAAAGGAGAAATACAACCAGGTTACACTAACTGAGGTTTTTTTTCACGAACAGCTCGACGAAGAAGGACAACGTTTTACTTGTTTAGCCCTGCTAACGAGTAGATGACGAAGGACAACGTTTTTTACTTGTTTAGCCCTGCTAACGAGTAGACCACGAAGGACAATGTTTTTTACTTGTTTAGCCCTGCTAACGAGTAGACGAAGAAGGACATTTTACTTGTTTAGCCCCGCTAACGAGTATCTTTTCTGCTCATCTCTCGGTGACCAAAAATGGCTCTGGAGAAGAGTAAAAAGAAATCGAAGGCCTCCAACAAGGACAAGAGGCCGGGAAGCCCGGGGTCACGACCATGTCAGAGCGCGTGTGGGTTCTTCATCTCCAAAGCGGGTACCCACGAAGCCTGCCCGATGTGTCTCGGCATGTTGCATGCCAAGGCAGCTCTGCACTACAGCCGGCTCCGCCACACGACACAGGAGAAACAGGTAGAGTTCCTGTCAAAGACGCTGGGGAACTCAAGCGCGGCAAAAGACCCGCTACTGACCGAGGCCCTCATGGTACGTCCACACCTAACAGCGTTTCAACTGCAGGAGCGTCCAGTTTACATGCAAAGTCAATGGGGGACGCGCCTCCAGGCGCGTCTTGGCGTCGGGCGTCACGTCACGTGCGTGTTGAGCGTGCTGGAAAGCGTTTTCCGTGCACGTGAACCCGCGTCAGCCTCCAAAGCACGCCTTGAACATGTTGATGATTTCGCCGTTCAAACGTTCAAACGCCGTTCAACTCTCCCTGATTGGTTGATCAGGGAGAGTCGGGGGAGAAGAGAGGGGGAGAGTCCCTATGTGACGCGGAAACGAGGGGACGGGTATTGCGCAACTATGTGACGTATTGTTTGTGGGACACAGAAAAAACCTGCGAAGTCATGTACTATGGAAGAGAAACTCATTGTAGCTGTGTGTTCGCGACAAGTCCTTCACGACCAGTCAAGTCTGCTCTACAGAGACAGAAATAAAAAGCTCCTTGCCTGGCGGAGTGCAGTGAGGAACTCGGTATACCGGTAAGCTCCTCCCACACCCCCGCCGCCACACCGCCGCAGTTTCGCGTTCTGGTCTGGACACCACTGTGGGTCCAGTGCGTCCACTTGCGTGCGTGACAAGCTTTTTTGAAGTTGAAACGCTGTTAGGTGTGGACGTACCATCAGAGCTACGTTGGAGCTGGAGTCTGACGACATGGAGGACGTGGTAGCGCTATCCAGATGGACATGCTCCACTCAAGAGAGGAGCCTAACGACACAGGACTCAAATATGACGTGCGCGACATGCTGCTTTCTGATGAGATCTCGTTGTCAGCTCCGGCGAAATCTCCGACAACGAAGCGGAGCAAGGCGTCTAAGAAGAGGCAGAGGACTTCTCGCAAGATGCTGCGACGGCGCCCGCTGAAGCGGACGGATCCATCCCAGCCCTGTTTGACCTATGCCGCAGAGCGGCCGAGTCTTTGAAGGTACTGTGGCCCGCTCCTCCGCCACAATAATAATAATAATAATAATGAATTCTATTTATAACGCACTTTTCATTAGTGAAAATCTCAAAGTGCTACACACATTGAATGCTACACACATTCATACACCGGTAGCGGCAGACTACCATGCAAGGTACTTTCCAGTCCTACCGGGAGCAACTCGGGGTTATGTGTCTTGCCCAAGGACACAACGACACATGGTGTGGGGAACCGGGATTCGAACCGCCAACCTTCCAATCGGGGGACGACTGCCATTACCACTACGCCACGGCCGCCCAACAGATGAACAACAACAGATGAAACTAGCGGGAAACTACTTCCTCCTAAGGCAACAAACCTCGGTGAGGCACAAACTGCCGGTCTTCCCAGACTTTCTGACTGAGCTCACGAGGTCGTGGTCAACCCCAAGAGCACTGCTGTCCCTCCCGCTCTCGCAGTTCTTGGACCTAGAGAACATGGAACAAGCAGGACTGTCTCAGATCCCCCCCAAGGATGAAACGCTAGCAGCGCACCTGGCACCCAAGACGTTGGTGAGCAAACCCACACTTCCCAGCAAGCCGTGTTGTTTTTCGGCGGCCTTGCTGGAAAAGATTTATCGCGCACAATGCCTTGCGGCACGCGCACGCAACACAACAGCCATGCTCCATGCGTACCAAGCGGAGAAGCTGCAGGAACTGCAGGAAGCCACCACAGCAAAAAAGAAGATGGCAGAGCTGCTGGAAGAGGCCAGAAGGACAGCTGATTTTATCCTTCGCCTCTCAGACACAGCAGCGATTACGATCGGAAAGAGCATGGCCAAAATGGTTGTCCCTCAGCGACACCTATGGCTCACCTTGATGGAGCTGCCAGAGATCAATGTGCTACCTTCCTCCAACGGGCGCTTGTGCAATAAAGGCAAAATGTTGTTTTCAAGCACCAGTAAAACCACATCGTGTCCAAACGTTTTTGTGTCAAAAGTCAGAATTAAAGGGACAATCCAACCCTTTTTTCATGAAACAAACATCAAATATAAAGAGGTTGAAGAGCCGTCTAACAGAGTCAGGCCCCCCCACCTCTATTAAAACTTTGTCCACAAGAGGGCCCAATGAGCCCACAAATAGACATGCTGCTCATGCTGCTTGGGTGCTTGGGCCGCATGCGCACCACCGCAATGGGTCATGGGAACTGTAGTCCAAGGTTACAGATTACAGTTCTACAAACGCCCCTGTCAATTCAATGGTGTAATAACGTCAACAATAAGCACAGATTGTGTCCCAACGATGAGAGAGGAGATTCATGAACTCTTAGAAAAAGGTGCAATAAGAATTATTCCTCCAAAGTAAACAAACAACGGTTTTTACAGACGCTATTTTGTGATTCCAAAGAGGGACAAGGGCCTTCGCCCGATTTTAGATCTGAGATGTTTAAACACACGACTGAGGTCGTACAAATTCAAAATGTTGACACTGCGTCAGGTAATGAACTCTGTACGCCCAGGGGACTGGTTTGTGTCCGTGGATCTGCGCGACGCTTACTTTCATATCCCAATCATACCCAAACACAGAAAGTTTCTGCGGTTTGCATTCGAGAACACAGCATACGATTATCAGGTTCTACCATTCGGCCTGTCCCTAGCTCCTCGTGTGTTTACAAATTGCCTCGAAGCTGCACTGACACCAAAGAGGAATCAGGGCATAAGGGTGGGCGATATGGCTCAAAAATTATATCATGATATTTCAGAGCATTATCACGATAACGATACATTTTGTGATTTAACCCCCCCAAAAAAATTTTTTTATTTATTTGACAAAATTAACTTAACATGTTGCTTTGCAGTATTATATAAAATTTTAAAAAACAACAAGTAAACAATTTTACTGAAATTACTTTATTTAGTAAAGTATTCAGTCTCCAAGTATAAAAATAAAAAAATAAAAATGATCTGTTCTTTAGATCGAAAAAGTCTGCACAAAAACCACCACAAAACTAAAGTGCAAGCGTAGTTTCCTAAAACTAAATAAAATGAAGCTTAAGATCTGTTGAGCATAAATGAAACCTACAACAAAATACGTTGCCTTTAAATGAGCTATAACTTTCAGAACTTGTAACAAGGTGATCAGCTGATCCTAAAGCTTGTTGGTGTTTCAGCTTCATCTATTCATGCAGGAATGATTCATTTATCTGACTGATCTGTCTTTGATCACCTGCCTCTTGGTCCGTGGACCGACTGTCGAACTTAAGAGACAGTTGAGCAATGCGTGTTTGTACCGACATTTTAGAGCAATAATAATAATAATAATAATAAACTTTATTTGTATAGCACCTTCCTACAATGCCTTGCATTGACCAAGGTGCTTAACAGGGTGAAAAAAATGTATAAACTGGTACAATAAATCAGTGAAAATAGAATAAATGCAACAGCAATAGAAGGAGGCAATGTAAACAAAAAAGCTACATACTAAAATACCAAAAGTAATAAAAGTTACACACTGAAAGCTTTTTTGAACAAGTGGGTCTTCAGTCTGGTTTTGAACAGAGTCAGATCAGAGGTGGCACGCAGCTCAAGGGGGAGGCTGTTCCAGGCTTTTGGGCCGGCAACAGAAAAGGACCGGTCTCCCCATTGTTTGTACCTTGAGCGAGGCACCTCCAGCAGGTGTTGACTGGCAGATCGTAAAGCTCTGCCGGGCTGATGGACTTTCAAAAGTTCTGAGATGTACAGAGGTGCGAGTCCATTCAGAGCTTTGAAAACAAACAGGAGCAGCTTGAACTGTATCCTGAACTGAACCGGGAGCCAGTGTAAAGAGGACAGGACAGGAGTGATGTGTTCATATTTTCGTGTGTTGGTCAAAAAGCGGGCGGCAGAGTTCTGTACAAGCTGTAAACGGGAGATGGAGGATTGATTAATACCAACATACAAAGCATTACAATAGTCAAGTCTGGAGGTCACAAAGGCATGGATGGCCTTCTCCAGATCACTACGGCTGAGGAGTGACTTTACTTTAGAGAGCAGACGGAGCTGGAAAAAGCTGGTCTTGACAACAGAACTGATCTGTTTATCAAACTTTAAGTTGGAGTCAAGCTGCACTCCAAGATTTCTGACCACCGGGTTGAAGTGGGGGAGGGGAAAACCAAAACTGGGACTGGGAAGGATGTTGCTGGTGTCATCAGGTGCACCAAATAAAATGCATTCAGTTTTATCTGTGTTTAGGTGGAGGAAGTTTTGAGAGAGCCAGTGCTTAATGTCATTTAAGCAGTTGACAATAGTGTTTGAACTGGGTGAGGGGTTGGGAGTGACTGGCAGATAGATTTGTAAATCGTCTGCATACATGTGAAAAGACAGATTATGACGTGCAATGATTGATCCTAATGGCAGCATGTAAAGAGAGAAGAGGACTGGCCCCAGAATGGATCCCTGTGGTACGCCAGAGGTCAGAGGGGTTGATGAAGAGGAGGACAGATCACCTATCATGACAGAAAAAGTTCTCCCAGTCAGGTAAGATTTGAACCACTCAAGCACAGCTCCCTGGAGGCCAACCTGCTGAGACAAACGGTTGATTAGTACCTGATGGTCGACGGTGTCAAAAGCTGCTGAGAGGTCTAACATCACCAGCAGAGCAGGGTTTTTTGCATCCAGAGACAGAAGAATGTCATTCTGCACTTTGAGCAGTGCAGATTCAGTACTGTGACGAGCTCGAAAACCTGACTGAAATTTTTCAAACAGGTTGTTGAGCTCTAGAAAAGATTGAAGTTGAATAAAAACAATCTTTTCTAGGACCTTTGATAAAAATGACAGATGGGAAACTGGCCTGAAATTAGAGAGAGCTGTAGGATCTAGGCCTGGTTTTTTGAGAAGAGGCCTGACCACAGCATGTTTGAAAGCAGATGGCACAAAACCTGAAGATAGACAGCTGTTAATGAATGACAAAACACAAGGACCAATTACATCAAAGGACTGTTTGAACATTTTAGAGGGAATGATGTCCAGAGAACAGTTTGTTGGTTTCATCTGCTGAACCACCTTGATGAGGTGGGGCAGTGAGACCAGGTCGAACTGGTCAAAAACAGCAGTGGTTACATGACTGGACAGTGTTGGATGGACTGACAATGTTCTGCCTGATAGAGTCTATTTTGTTGACAAAATAGCTCTGAAAGTCGTCACAGGTAGACTGTGTGGCAGTTTTCAGAACATTGACAGATGGATTGATGACAGACTGGAGTGTGTTGAATAGCGTCCTCGGCCGGTTGGAGCTGGTGGAGATTAAATTGGAGAGGTACTGTGACTTGGCCTGCTTCACAGCATTTTGATAATCACAGAGACAGTCTCTCAGTATTCCCTGGGATACATGAAGCCGGTCCCGCTTCCATTTTCGCTCTGCTTTCCTGCAACGTTGTCGAAGAGCCCGCGTCGTTTCGTTGAGCCATGGTGATGGTCTGTTTTTTGAAGATGCCTGTTTGAGAGGAGCGATGGAGTCCAAGATCGTTGTGCAGGTGTGATGGAAGGAGGTGATGAAGTCCTCAGGATGTAGAGATGGGTCCAGGCTGACAGCAGAGCATAAGTCAGTGCTCTTAAAGGCATCAGTGAACTGACTTTGGGAGGATGGGGTGATGGAGCGGCAGAGATGTGCTGGGAGAACAGCTTTTGGTGCAGGAGGGGTGGAAAATTCAAATAAGATGGGAAAGTGGTCCGAAATACAGGTGTCCAGGATCTCTACTGCAGATATATGAAGGCCGTGGGAGATAATTAAGTCGAGTGTGTGACCTTGACTGTGCGTGGCCCCTGAGATAGATTGTGACAGGTTAAAAGAGTCCAGAAGGTCCTGAAACTCACATCCAAGTTGATTACTTGGGCAGCAGATGTGTGCGTTGAAATCTCCACAAAAAAGCAGCGAGTCAAATTTTGGTAGCAGTTCAGCCAGTAGTTCTGAAAACTCACTGAGAAACTCTAAAAAAGCTAAGTCTGGTCCTCTGGACATTCAAAAAACAAAAAAACAAAACAAAGCAAAAAATTGTAGAAATGTTTCATCTCATCATAATTCTCCCAGCAGACAAAGGAAGGTGCACAGTGATTTTGAACCAGAAAGACTATCATGAGAAAGTTATGTCACTCCTTAGTGACTTAACCACTTATGAACCGCTGAAAAGAGATCCAGGAAGTGGTTACAAGAAGAAGTTGATAGATTGCCTGAAAATTTTGAAGCAGGACAAGGCTATTGACAATATTCTGTACCACAGACTGTACCCAGGGGAGGCCACGCCAAGTCTGTATGGTTTACCCAAAATCCACAAACAAGGTGTACCTTTAAGACCAATTGTTAGCATGATTAACTCTGTCACTTACAATGTTTCCAAATATCTGGCATCTGTACTCATCCCTTTAGTTGGCAGCTCAGAACACCACATACAGAACACCATGGACTTTGTGGATAAGGTGAGGGATGTCATCATGGAGACTGATGAAACAATGGTCTCTTTTGATGTTACATCACTCTTTACGTGCATTCCTGTTGATGAAGCAGTAGAGGTGGTCTGTTTAAGGTTAAAATCAGACACCACTCTGAACAGCAGAACCACGCTTTCCACAGAGCAACTGTGTCAACTCTTGAAACTGTGCCTGCAGTCAACCTACTTCACATATGGGGAGCAATATTATAGGCAGAAACATGGATGTGCTATGGGGTCTCCAGTTTCTCCTATTGTTGCCAACCTGTACATGGAGGAGGTAGAAAAGAGAGCCTTGACATCCTTTACGGGGAGACCACCAAGTCATTGGTTCAGGTATGTTGATGACACCTGGGTTAAAATTAAATCTCAGGAAGTCCAACATTTCACTGATCACATCAACTCTGTGGATAAATATATCAAGTTCACACGAGAAGATGTAAGAAATGGCAGGTTGGCTTTCTTGGACTGTGAGGTCTCAGTTTCTGATAGAGGAAATTTGCAAACTGAGGTGTACCGCAAACCCACCCACACAGACCAGTATTTACAGTTTGACTCCCATCACCCTCTGGAGCACAAGTTAGGAGTCATCAGGACTCTGTACCACAGAGCAGACAGCGTCCCCACTAACGCAGGAGCCAGACAGAAGGAGAAATCACACACAAAACAGGCTCTAGAGAAATGTGGATATCCTAACTGGGCCTTCCTGAAAGCAGAGAAGAAACCCAAACAGGACTCCAGCCAGCCATCAGGTGAAAAGAAGGAACCCAGACCCAGACCAGTGGCCATTCCATATGTTGCAGGGGTTTCAGAGACATTGAGACGTTTATTTTCTAAACACAACGTCCCAGTGGCTTTTAAACCTCAAAATACATTACGGCAAAAACTGGTTCATCCCAAAGATCCAGTCCCCCGGCAAAAACAGAGTAACATTGTGTATGCTGTTCAGTGTCAGGAGGGCTGTGATCAGTCTTATATCGGGGAAACTAAACAGCCACTGGCCAAAAGGATGGCCCAGCACAGAAGATCAACATCATCAGGTCAGGACTCTGCAGTCTACACTCATCTCCAGGCCAGCGGTCACTCTTTCAGGGATGAAGATGTTCACATCCTTGATAGAGAGGAACGATGGTTTGAGAGAGGAGTAAAGGAGGCCATCTTTGTGAAAAGAAACCGCCCATCATTAAACAGGGGTGGAGGCCTCCGAGTTCAACTGTCCCCCTCCTACAATGCTGTGATTGCTGGTATCACTCAGCCCTCTGTGAATAGCAAACAACCATCAGGGTGCTAACGATCCATTGTTAGGCTGATGGTCCTCCTTGATCATGTGAGCAGCTGGTTTCAGGCTGTCATCAGCCAACTGGTTGTGTAACACTGTGAGAGGGTGCTATTTATAAGACTGAGCTGAACCCAGCACCTCAGACTGAGGAAGTCTTTCGGACGAAAGACGAAACGTTTCTACAATTTTTTGCTTTGTTTTGTTTTTTTGTTTTTTGAATGTCCAGAGGACCAGACTTAGCTTTTTTAGATTTTTCTACCTGGATTATTGAGCATGCATCAGGGTTCACTGAGAAACTCTTTATTGTATTGTGGAGGCCGATAAATGAGGCCACACAGCAGAGGTTTAGCAGATTCCAGCACAAAAAGCATAATTTCAAAGCTGTTGTAGTTTTTCTGAGGCAGCAAGTGGTACTTGAATGCATCACTGAAGACTGCAGCCAGCCCTTCCCCTCTTCCATCCCCGCGCGGGACATTCAGGTAGGAGTAGCCAGGTGGGAGGAGTTCAGAGAAGCAGCTGTTGTCCCGTGGTTTTTGCCAAGTTTCAGTAATTAGAAACAGATCCAGACGATGAGTAGAGATCATATCACTTAATATAAAAGTTTTATTTGTGATTGATCTGGTGTTAAACAGTGCTGCACGGGTTAGAACTGAAGAGAAATACACACGTTTAGAAGTTCTATATGTTAATCTCATTTGAATCGAATACACTACTGTATATGATTAATACACGGGTGCTCTATAATCAAGGTATTCACAACTGTTTTACATATGTTTATGCAATTAGACAACATTATAAGACATACTTTTAGATCTAACAAACAGGATGTTCAGATGCAGATAACATGCTAAGCGGGCAGATGCCCTTTGTGCTTCTCTTGGCCTTCTGAGGAGATCAGAGCACACAGACACACAAACAATTAATGAATCACACTACTAAATAAGTAGTACTTATGAACCACACACATACTAGGATCTGGACATTAATTTACATTAATATCGCACACAGGACACATCTAATGGTACATTTCTAAAACTCTCTTACTGAGCAGATAAGCAGAACAAAGAACACAGTTTCGAGAGACTTCTCACCAAGCTATAAATTTACAAGGTCATAGAACTGACAAGCAGAAAGGCTCCAGGACGCCTTATCAGTGCTCTGAGCCAATCAGAGACCAGAGAAGCTCAAACGGCAGCTTCTTACTCCAAAACATCTCAGATATCGTCAGCATTCTTTGAGGGACTTCGCCGAGGACAGGTCTGTCAAAATGCTCACAATTCTCTGTGCACAAAGAATTGCTTATTCATGATGTAACTCTGTTAACCTGTAAACCTGTGTTTCTGTCAATAAATCTTCATCATTTTCCTAAGAGAGACTGGTCATTCGAACACCTCATGAGAAATCCCTTCAACATGGTGACCCCGAACGTCTGGCCTTCTCTCTTTCTCTGATTTGGAGGGTGGACGATGACTTTCTTCAGATGTTTTGCAGTGGAGCTCTGACATGACTACATGAGGTGAGTCGACCGTGTTTTAAACAAAAACGACTATTTGGCCACAGTCCCAAATTAAACTGCAAACAGAGGAAGTTCAGTCTCGTGATGTATTATGGTTCTTAGAGTTAAAGTTAAATATACGTATTTGGCTTGTTCTGACGACACAGGTTTCAGTTTGAACAGACGCTTGTGTGTGTGTGTGTGCGAGACGGTCCCGGCAGCTCGGTGTCGGGCCGAGGCGCGTGCTCGTGAAAGGGGGGGGGCGCGTGCTCGTGTTTTTTCCTTCGTGTGTGTCGTTGTGGGTGTGTGGTTCGGGTTTCATTTAATCACGAGGTGCTCGAACATTTAGGCTTTGATTACTTACTTTTGGGGGATAGACGTTTTCTATTCGGACCGTGGGGGCAGGTTGTGGCCGCTTGTTTGCGTGGGGCGGATTCATTCGTCCGCGTGACTAGTGGGAGTCACGGAGACCTGTTTCACTGTCTCGTTTAGAAAAGTGGTTCCGGGGCGTCCGATCCTTTGAGTAGCTGGAAGAGGTCGTTCGACTTGTTTCATGCCCGCACATGAGTAGAAAAAACGACTGCCGCTTGTTTCATAGAGATCGGACGCGGCCGAAGTCTCGCGGCGGGGAGGGGTCGCGGGAAGTTC
>JBBPBX010023796.1:0-13509 GCA_038048925.1 Garcialebias charrua
CTGATTGAATCTCCTTAGACCTTGGAACGTTCAACTTTGTTTAAAAAAAATAATATTAACTATGCGTGCGCTAAATTTCCGCATCAGCACCAGTGTTGCCAGATTGGGCGGTTCACCGCGATTTTCCTACTGACTTTAGCAGGTAAAGAGTGCTTTGGGTGGGTGGGACTCTATCTGGCAACACCAGTCACACCGGTGTTTACACAAGTGTGTCTTTACATTCGGGGCAGCGTCGCAGCGCCGGGCATAGATATATGGCGCCGGGACCCTCCATCAGTAGTTGGGGCGTCTTCTATAGCAACTTCATCCGGCGAAGCCATGCTGTCCGTGACGCTGACTTGCTAGGGGCTCTGCTAGCATTAGCGACTCGCGAGACAACGTTACCTCTCAACGAGATATCGCGGGAGTTTAATATCGCGAGATCTCGATCTCGTTACACACAGCGTCCATGTGCTCGGTATTTAGTGTGAGCAATGCACGCAAATGCATATTCATAAGTTATGAAACTAAATAAACTAAGCTGCAATAAAAACACTTACCAGCAGGAGAAACATAGAACATTATTAAAGCAGCTTTTGACTATGCTAACAGCCGAGCTAATGTTGATGACGACGACAGACTTTCTCACGGTTCCTCGTGATAGAACTAATATTTCATGCTCATGTCTGGCTTCTCTAAGTGAAAAAGGTTATGAGACATTATAAAATTGTTTAAAATAACTTACCTTAAGTCAAGTTAAAACTTGTAGCTGAAGACCCCAAGCTGCAGCCTCAAGGTCTGCTTGCCGAGTCCGACTGAGAGAAACTTCTAGTCGGTCCGATGTCACGTGATCCGTTGTTTACTTGATTTTTTTAAGCTTTAAGTTATGTCTCAAATAAAATTAAGTTGATCTCTTTAAAAAATACACTTGTTAAAACTACTTTATTTTTGTAATGAATTCTAAAATAAAATAGTTTAAAAATACCAAATTTAGTACTAATATATAAACAATTTTATTTGTCAGTAAAATCTTCATTTATTTTAAATACTTTAACTTAATACAAGTACTTATATTTCACCCAAATATTTCACATTAATTTCCACTAATTTATATTGATGTAATCAAATCAAATATTCATCATCAAGACATTCAACATTTTTATTAAGCATCCACACCTAGATATTTCTGTCATATTTACAGGGTCCTTGAACTTTTTATTACAGTGTACATAAATGAACATCTAACCAAAAAAATGGAAAAATTGCAAAGGAAGCAAGGTGGTTAAAAAACAAAAACAAAATAGCATCAACATGGACAAGAAATGGATACATCTTTATCAAAACAAAGGAAGGGTCTCAGCCTAAAATGATAAAAGAGCTGACGGATCTGGATGAACACAGGAGATGAAAAATTACAAATCAATGAAGCAACTCACACTCAAAATGGATAAAATATACAGTGAAATGAACAAATACATTAGAACATGACAACATACGAAGACTCAGAACCTAAAATATATAATGTTGAAAATGTGATTGATGCAATTTTTTTTCCTGTAATAAAAGATAGCGAATATTATAATGAAGAGCAGTTTAATGACATCAATATATCAAATGGAGTTCTCTCTATTATTCACTTTAATAGCAGAAGTATAAATGCAAACATATCCAAAATAACAGATTACTTAAAACAGTTAAATAGAACTTTTACAATAATAGCACTGTCAGAGACATGGCTCAATGATGATAACACAAGTAATATTCACATCGAGGGGTATGAATTATATCATATGAACAGAAATAATAAAAGAGGTGGTGGAGTCGCTCTATTTGTCAATAATGAAATAAAATATAAATTAAATAGTGAAATGTCAATAATAGTTGATAATATTATGGAAATGATAACAATAGAAATAATAAACAAAAACGATAAAAACATAATAATAAGTTGTGTATATAGATCACCAGGAGCAAATATAGAAATATTCACGGATAAAATCTTGGAGCTAATGGAGAAGAGTTTTAATAAAAATGTTTTTTGTGTGGAGACTTTAACATTGATATGGGAAATAAAACAGATTCAAATAACATAAGCACATTTATAAACTCAATGTACAGTTTAAATATGTATCCATTGATATCAAAGCCAACAAGAATTACAACTCATAGTGCCACAATAATTGATAATATTTTCACAAATATAACAAATGGGGACGTGATAGGTGGTATCTTAACGACCGACTTAAGTGATCATTTACCAGTTTTCACAATCTATAAAAATGATCAAAGCATCACAAAAGCAGTCACAATGAAGAAAAAGATCATAAACACGTCAAAAAAAGTTTTGGAAAAATTGAAAGAGGATCTAGATAAACAAGACTGGAATGATGTGTATGTTGATGATGCGAACAGAGCATATGATGAGTTTATGAATATCCTGGAAGCTCTGTATGAAAAGAATTGTGTGCAAACAAATTACACAAAGAGAAATACGATTGATCAACCATGGATGACAAAAGGGTTGAGAAATGCTTGTAAAAAAAAGAATTATTTGTATTCATGTTTCTTGAAATTGCGAAGTCAGAGCGCTGAAGAAAAATATAAAAAGTATAAAAATAAATTAGTAGGGATTATAAGGAAACATAAGAAAGAATATTATAGTAAATTATTAGATAAAAGTAATGGTGATATGAAAGCAACATGGCGAGTAATGAATAGTGTCCTGAAGAATCATAAAGCAAAAACTGGTATTTCAAAATATTTTGTAAAAGACAACGATGAAATTCATGATGAAAATGAAATTGTAAATGGATTTAATCAATATTTTGTGAATGTTGGATCAAGCCTTGCAGCTAAGATACCAAAAGTAGATAAAAATGTGATCCACTCAATTACAGGTTGTGCAAATAGTATTTTTCTAAATGGAACTAACAAAGAGGAAATAATGAATGTAGTAAAACATCTTACAGACAAGAGATCAAAAGACTGGGTGGACATGGATATGATGTTTGTGAAGGACATAATGAGCCATGTTATTGAGCCGTTCACATACATATGTAACTTATCATTTTCAACAGGAATATTTCCAGATAATATGAAAGTAGCTAAGGTCGTTCCTCTTTTTAAAAATGGTGATAAATGTGTATTCAACAATTATAGACCTATATCCTTGTTACCACAGTTTTCAAAAATTCTTGAAAAACTATTTGTAAACAGACTAGATCAATTTATAGATAAACAAAATATTCTAAGCAACAGTCAGTATGGGTTTAGATCAAAAAACTCTACATCAATGGCTCTCATGGAATTAATGGAACAAATAACTACTGCTGTCGATCAAAAACAATATTGTATCAGTATTTTTGTTGATTTAAAAAAAGCATTCGATACTATTGATCACACCATTCTCCTTGAAAAACTGAACAAATATGGTATTAGAGGACCAGCATTACAGTGGGTATCTAGCTACTTAAAAGATAGGAAACAATTTGTACAAATAAATGATGTAAGATCTGACCTCTGTAATATCACATGTGGAGTTCCCCAAGGCTCTGTACTTGGACCAAAGCTTTTTATTTTATATGTGAATGACTTGGTTAATGTTACAACCTCACCCTGAGGCTAATCAGGTAAAAATATGGCACTGGGTGTAACATAAAAAAAACTAACAGTTGATGTCAATAAAATAACATGTTTATTTTACAAAGTAGAAAAGAGAAAAAACAATCAGAAAAACACAGGGAAGCTTTAAGCTTCAGGGTCTCCAAGGCCAAAACAACAAACAAAACACCCCCTTCTAACTATAAAGAAAATATATAACTAGCTAGAAGTAAACTTAAAATACAATGGCTAAGCTCCCTAGCTATCCACAAAACAGGAGAAAACAGGTTGGAACAGAAATGGCAGAGAACCCCTACCAGCTTCCCCTGTGAACAGAGAAAAAAACAACAACATTAGTTAGGCACTCACAAACTATACCAAAAGTGCTCACAGCAAGATCAGTTAAGTTTTATCAAACCACACAGACAAGATCACAGCAGATCAAGGCCCAGACAAAAGGGACCTGACATCTTTGGCATGAAGCTCTTTATGGGGTGGCTGACGAGCTCAAACACTTTTCACCTGTGGCAGCCAGGTAGAACTGAAAAACAATAGGAGAGAGAGGGCTCCCTCAAGAAAAGAGAGCCCTTAGAGGTCAGTGACCGTAACAGTAAATGTGTCAGGACTCCTTAAATGTGTACTTTTTGCTGATGATACCACTTTTTTCTGTTTAGGTGAAGATATAGAACAAATGTTGGAATTGATAAAGACAGAATTTGTCAAGATACAAACTTGGTTTAAAATAAATAAATTATCATTAAATCTAGAAAAAACTAATTACATGATATTCGGTAATAAAAAGAAAACTGTTGATGTTCCACTCAAAATTGAGGATGTTGAGATTTGTAGAGTGAGTGAGGTGAAGTTTTTGGGTGTTATCATTGATGACAAACTGACATGGAAACAACACATAAATTCTGTAAGAATAAAAATAGCTAAATCGATAGCAGTACTGTACAAAGTCAGAGACCTATTGAATGATAAAGCTCTGTATTTGTTGTATAACACAATCATTGTTCCACACTTAATCTATTGTATTGATGTTTGGGGGAATGCGTGTAAAACAATCACAAAGCCTATTTTTGTATTACAGAAAAGAGCTGTAAGAATTATCACTAGAAAACATTACCGTCATCCATCAAGTACATTATTTTATCAACTAAAGTTATTGAAGTTCCATGATTTGGTAGACTATAATATTTTATCAGTTATGTATAGGGCTACAGAAGCTGGCCATTGGGACATGGAATGTCACCTCTCTGGTGGGGAAGGAGCCTGAGCTAGTGTGTGAGGTTGAGAGGTTCCGGCTAGAAATAGTCGGACTCACCTCAACGCATGGCTCTGGCTCTGGAACCAGTTTCCTTGAGAGGGGTTGGACACTCTTCCACTCTGGAGTTGCCCCTGGTGAGAGGCGCCGAGCAGGAGTGGGCATACTTGTTGCCCCCCATCTCGGTGCCTGTACGTTGGGGTTCACCCCGGTGAACGAGAGGGTAGCCTCCCTTCGCCTACGTGTGGGGGGACGGGCTCTGACTGTTGTTTGTGCCTATGCGCCGAACGGCAGCGCAGATTACCCACCCTTTTTGGAGTCCTTGGAGGGGGTATTGGAGGGTGCGCCTCCTGGGGACTCCCTTGTTCTGCTGGGGGACTTCAACGCTCACGTGGGCAATGACAGTGAGACCTGGAGGGGTGTGGTTGGGAGGAACGGCCCCCCTGATCTGAACCCGAGTGGTGTTCTGTTGTTGGACTTCTGTGCTCGTCATGGATTGTCCATAACGAACACCATGTTCAGGCATAAGGGTGTCCATATGTGCTCTTGGCACCAGGACACCCTAGGTCGTAGTTCAATGATCGACTTTGTTGTCGTCTCATCTGATCTGCGGCCGCATGTCCTGGACACTCGGGTGAAGAGAGGGGCGGAGCTGTCAACTGACCACTACCTGGTGGTGAGTTGGCTCCGATGGTGGGGGAGGATGCCGGTCAGACCTGGCAGACCCAAACGTATTGTGAGGGTCTGCTGGGAACGTCTGGCAGAGTCTCCCGTAAGACGGAGCTTTAACTCCCACCTCCGGGAGAGCTTTGAACACGTTCCGAGGGAGGCGGGGGACATTGAGCCCGAGTGGGCCATGTTTCGCGCCTCTATTGTCGAGGCAGCTTATCGGAGTTGTGGCCGCAAGGTTGTTGGTGCCTGTCGTGGTGGCAACCCTCGAACCCGGTGGTGGACACCGGCGGTGAGGGATGCTGTCAAGCTGAAGAAGGAGTCCTATTGGGCCTTTTTGGCCTGTGGGACCCCGGAAGCAGCAGATAGGTACCGGCAGTCCAAGCGGCATGCGGCTCGGGTGGTTGCTGAGGCAAAAACTCGGGCGTGGGAGGAGTTCGGAGAGGCCATGGAGAATGACTTCCGTACGGCTTCGAGGCGATTCTGGTCCACCATCCGGCGTCTCAGGGGGGGAAAGCGGTACGCGACCAACACCATTTATGGTGGGGATGGCGTGCTGTTGACCTCAACTCGGGATGTTGTGAGTCGGTGGGCGGAATACTTCGAAGACCTCCTCAATCCTACTGGCACGTCTTCCACTGAGGAAGCGGAGCCTGGGGACTTTGGATCGGGCTCTCCAATCTCTGGTGCGGAGGTCGCCGAGGTGGTTAAAAAGCTCCGCGGTGGCAAGGCTCCGGGGGTGGATGAGATTCGTCCTGAGTTCCTTAGGGCTCTGGATGTTGTGGGGTTGTGTTGGCTTACGCGACTCTGCAATATCGCGTGGACATCGGGGGCAGTTCCCTTGGATTGGCAGACTGGGGTGGTGGTTCCCCTATTCAAAAAGGGGGACCGTAGGGTGTGTTCCAACTATAGAGGGATCACACTCTTAAGCCTCCCTGGTAAGGTCTATTCAGGGGTTCTGGAGAGGAGGGTCCGTCGGATAGTCGAACCTCGGATTCAGGAGGAGCAGTGTGGTTTTCGTCCTGGTCGTGGAACACTAGACCAGCTCTACACCCTCAACAGGGTCCTGGAGGGTGCGTGGGAGTTTGCCCAACCAGTTTACATGTGCTTTGTAGACTTGGAAAAGGCATTCGACCGCGTCCCTCGGGGGGTTCTGTGGCGGGTACTCCGGGAGTATGGGGTACCAGGCCCATTGATATGGGCTGTTAGGTCCCTGTACGACCGGTGTCAGAGCTTGGTCCGCATTGCCGGCAGTAAGTCAGGCTCGTTTCCGGTGAGAGTTGGACTCCGCCAAGGTTGCCCTTTGTCACCGATTCTGTTTATAACTTTTATGGACAGAATTTCTAGGCGCAGCCAAGGTGTTGAGAGGATCCGTTTTGGTGGCCTTAGAATCGCTTCTCTGTTTTTTGCAGATGATGTGGTCCTATTGGCTTCATCAGCTCGTGATCTACAGCTTTCACTGGAGCGGTTTGCAGCTGAATGCGATGCGGCCGGGATGAGGATCAGTTCCTCCAAATCCGAGGCCATGGTCTTGAGCCGGAAAAGGGTAGCGTGCCCTCTCCGGGTCGGGGAGGAGGTCCTGCCCCAAGTGGAGGAGTTTAAGTATCTCGGGATCTTGTTCACGAATGAGGGAAAACTGGAGCGTGAGATCGATAGGCGGATAGGTGCAGCGTCCGCAGTGAAGCGGGCGCTGTACCGGTCTGTCGTGGTGAAGAGAGAGCTGAGTCAAAAGGCAAAGCTCTCAATTTACCGATCGATCTACGTTCCCACCCTCATCTATGGTCATGAGCTTTGGGTTATGACCGAAAGAACAAGATCTCGGATACAAGCGGCTGAAATGAGTTTTCTCCGCAGGGTGGCTGGACTCTCCCTTAGAGATAGGGTGAGAAGCTCAGTCATCCGGGAGGGACTCGGAGTAGAGCCGCTGCTTCTCCACATCGAGAGGAGCCAGTTGAGGTGGCTCGGGCATCTGGTTAGGATGCCTCCTGGACGCCTCCCTGGTGAGGTGTTCCGGGCATGTCCCACCGGGAGGAGACCCAGAGGAAGACCCAGGATACGCTGGAGGGACTATGTTTCTCGGCTGGCCTGGGAACGCCTTGGGATTCCCCCAGAGGAGCTGCTCCAAGTGGCTGGGGAGAGGGAAGTCTGGGCCTCCCTACTTAGGCTGCTACCCCCGCGACCCGACCCCGGATAAGCGGAAGAAAATGGATGGATGGATGTATAGGGCTCAAAATAATGCATTACCTTTAAATATCCAAATTCACTTTGTTAAAAGACAAAGTTGTTATAATCTTAAAGTGCGACTAAACCCAAAATTAACTTTTTTTAGCTGATAAACTCCCTAGAATGTGTTTAAAATATTATCTAGCACTATGGCTGTGTTTATTTTCACATAATTGTGCATATCTGTGTAAATTGGCAATATTTGGCAATATTTGGTCTAAAACTGTGTTTACGGTAGTCCTTTGGGTTGAACAGAGGTTATTGCACCTTAATTTTCATATTGGTCAGGACTGTTCACTCTGATGTGTCTTGTACACTCTGATGTCACAAAGGTGGTTCAAGCAGAGCCAATCCCCTGCAGAGATGAGAAGTGCATACCTTATATGGAAGTGCTGCATTTCACTCCTGACAAGCGGTTTTATTTTTCTTTTCATTTTCATTTTTTTAGGCCTTTGGTTTTGGATGGAATGGGTGGAATAGATAAATACATCTACATGTTTATTCTTTGTTGTTGCTTGGTGTATGTTGTTGGCTAGAGGTTTAATTTGTTTTAGGTTGTTGCAGGTGGAGGCGTGAACAAAAGCACAACTCTACCTCCACCCCTCCTTGTCTCTCGACACGCCCATTTTCAGGGAGATTTTGGAAGGAGGAGTTACCGATCCACAGGGTGTGGAGTTGCTCTTTAAGGGGACAGAGTTGTTTGTAAAACCACAATTCAGAACCAGTTTGAAGGGACGTTCTACCTCAATCCAGGGAATTAGATTATGGAATGGCTTGGAGAATGTAGTTAAAAATGCCAAGTCAATGTTTACATTTAAAAAAATGATCAAAACAAATGTGTTAAAAAAATATATATGAAATAGCGTAATGTGTATTGTATTAGTTAGAAAATTAGAAAGAGTTAGTCATTTTGTACTGTTGGTTGAAGATTATTATTGTTTAATCTGATTGTTGGAAAAAGTTGGTTGAAGATTATTATTGTTTACATGGTTGATTATTGTTGTTTAATCTGATTGTTGGAAGTAAGGGGCAGATATAATAAGATTTATTCTTCTTTCTGCTACCTTTCATTTTTTTATATTTTGTACACTATCATTTATGAGATTGTCTTGTATTGTTTCTTTTGTAAAAAAAAAATGAACAAATTTAATAAACATAAACATAATTATGCTAATGAGAATGATACCCTTGTACTGTACAGTATTTGGAGCACATCCTCCGATCCTCCTTTAAAAAGAGGGTAGGACTATCAACTTAGTCTGCCATTCCAGTTACACTGTCCCCAATGCCCATGCATTGTTGCAACTGCATGTCAACCATGACAGCCCAGCAACATCCAGAGCCTTGAGGGTAGGTCTCATCCCTCCCCAGAGCCCAACCGCAACAACCTCAGCCCCAAATATAAAAAGATCAACTCCCAAGTCCCCTGACTCAGCTTCTTCTATAAAAGACGAGTTGGTGGGATTAAGAAGGTCTAAGAAGATTTATATCCAACACTGCCATCTCTTCTAGACATTTTCATACCTTTACCAGTATGTCATCAGATCCAACTGCATTCCCATTCTTCATTCTCGTCAAAGCTTTCTGAAATTAAACATCACTAATATTTCCCACTTTCTGGTCCACAGTTTTTATGACTCCTACACATGTTACCCATTTTCATAATCCATTAGCTCCTCATCCCTTTAGTTGGCAGCTCAGAACACCACATACAGAATACCATGGGCTTTGTGGATAAGGTGAGGGATGTCATCATGGAGACTGATGAAACAATGGTCTCTTTTGATGTCACATCACTCTTTATGTGCATTCCTGTTGATGAGGCAGTAGAGGTGGTCTGTTTAAGGTTAAAATCAGACACCACTCTGAACAGCAGGACCACACTTTCCACAGAACAACTGTGTCAACTCTTGAAACTGTGCCTGCAGTCAACCTACTTCACATATGGGGAGCAATATTATAGGCAGAAACATGGGTGTGCTATGGGGTCTCCAGTTTCTCCTATTGTTGCCAACCTGTACATGGAGGAGGTAGAAAAGAGAGCCTTGACGTCCTTTTCAGGGAGACCACCAAGTCATTGGTTCAGGTATGTTGACGACACCTGGGTTAAAATTAAATCTCAGGAAGTCCAACATTTTACTGATCACATCAACTCTGTGGATAAATATATCAAGTTCACACGAGAAGATGTAAAAAATGGTAGATTGGCTTTCTTGGACTGTGAGGTCTCAGTTTCTGATAGAGGATATTTGCAAACTGAGGTGTACCGCAAACCCACCAACACAGACCAGTATTTGCAGTTTGACTCCCATCACCCTTTGGAGCACAAGTTAGGAGTCATCAGGACTCTGTACCACAGAGCAGACAGCGTCCCCACTAACTCAGGAACCAGACAGAAGGAGAAATCCCACACAACGCAGGCTCTAGAGAAATGTGGATATCCTAACTGGACCTTTGTCATAGTAGAGAAGAAACCCAAACAGGACTCTAGCCAGCCATCAGGTGAAAAGAAGGAACCCAGACCCAGACCAGTGGTCGTTCCGTATGTTGCGGGAGTTTCAGAGAAACTGAGACGTTTACTTTCTAAACACAACTTCCCTGTGGCTTTTAAACCCCAAAATACATTACGGCAAAGACTGGTTCATCCCAAAGATCCAGTCCCCCGGCACAAACAGAGTAATATTGTGTATGCTGTTCAGTGTCAGGAGGGCTGTGATCAGTCTTATATCGAGGAAACTAAACAGCCACTGGCCAAAAGGATGGCCCAGTACAGAAGATCAACATCATCAGGTCAGGACTCTGCAGTCTACACTCATCTCCAGGCCAGCAGTCACTCTTTCATGGATGAAGATGTTCACATCCTTGATAGAGAAGAACGATGGTTTGAGAGAGGATTAAAGGAGGCCATCTTTGTGAAAAGAAACCGTCCATCATTAAACAGAGGTGGAGGCCTCCGTGTTCAACTGTCCCCCTCTTATGCTGGATCCCCACCGCACGCATCTCGCACAGCCGAAACATTCACTTTACATTGAAAGTCTATGGGGACGCGCATCTTGGAGCAGCGGGTCGTGTCGCGGCGCATCTACAGCATACAAGCAGCGCGAAAGTGAGCAGCAGCTGTTTCCTACTCCCGCGTCGCATCCGAGCAGCGACTGTGGAAGCACGGAATGCCGTGCTTCCACAGCTCGCTTCAGCTCGCTGCTCAGCAGCAAACAATCAGGACCAATCAGGAGAGACTCTGCCATGTGATCACGCAACGACGACGGGACGAAAGTAGGTGGGCACCGCGCGAAACGTTGAACAGACGAAAAAAATCCCGCGGTAAACATGGAGGAGAAACTTACAGCAGGTCGTCAAACTGGGCGCGGGTGACACGGAAGTACCGCTGAAAGCGCTCCTCGTCTGCGCGCAGCTCCTGGATCAGATGGTGAAATTCACCGAATTCATGACGCCTCTCTAATGTGGGGTGAATCCAGAATCGTCGTTGTGCACGGCGTCTGCGTGTTGCTGCTTTGTAGATTAAGTACAACAAGGCAATTCTTCGTATTGCGTCCGCCATTTTTCTGAGACCGGAAATAAACAAACACCACCGGAAGAGGACCAACACGCTCCTCCTCCCACTGCAGACGCGTTAGATGAGGACAGTCATCTGTTGACAAGCAGCCACTACAGTGCGTTTGGAGATTTTTGGAAGCGCGATATGCTTTAGGTGAGGATGAGGCATCACAATGCTGTTATTGCTAGTATCACTCAGCCCTCTGTGAATAGCAAAAAAAACATCAGGGTACTAATGATCTGTCGTTAGGCTGATGGTCCTCCTTGATTATGTGATTAGCTGGTTTCGACTGACAGCAGCAAACTGGTTGATCCACTGTGAGAGGGTGCTATTTATAAGACTGAGCTGAATACAGCACCTCAGACTGAGGAAGTCTTTCGGACGAAAGACGAAACGTTTCTACAGTTTTTTTAATTTGTTTTGTTTTTTGAATGTCCAGAGGACCAGAATTAGCTTTTTTAAACTCTAACCTACATAACAATTGCTCAACCTCAGTAAATTTTACAAATACTTTATCACTGTGAAAAATCACATCATGCTGCTTCTGATCCGTTTCATTTTGCTGTGTTCATGAGTGCTCATCTGCTCACACAGACTCATGTTTGTGCTACTGTTTGGCGTATTGTTTTTCTGCTATTAGTGATTTGTGTATATTTAGTTTATGTTTTTCTTAGTTCATATCTTAGATCTTAATGTTTTTCTTTTACATTTTATTGTGGAATGTAACTGGGACCCTGTGTACATAATCTCGTTCCACCACAGGCACCACGTGTGGTGTGTATGACAAATAAAACTCTCTGACTCTGACTCCGACTCTGACTAAATCTTAGAGTTGTAGTAAAGGTTTTGCTTTTTCTGTCAATGGCTCAGATAATGTTATATGTGTACAAAGTCATGTGATGATAGTGGATAATCATGTCAATATTATGAGAAATAGATTGTCTTTACTGCTCAAATTGTTTTATATGTTAGCTAAAATTGTTCAGTTATTTTGCATTTTTTAAGATATGCATTTTTTAATGACTAAAAATCAGTTTATTCACAAAAGACCTGCATGTAACATACATTGGTATGCACTATGGGGGGTAAAAACACATGTCACAATAACTTGTTTTAATTATTTATTTTTTCCTTCTTAACAGTTATCTGACTGTTGCAAATCTAATCAATTACACAGACAAAATGAAGCCTTCAGGCAAAGGACCCTGGCACGAGCAGCATGGGAGAAAAAACAGAAAGAAAAAAATAAATCGTTGTCATCAGGCATTTATATCTAATGAAATAAATTTCACCCCATGTAGATGTAGCACATCAGCATCTTGACAACATTTTTGTTCCACATCATTAATCTGCAGAAGCTTCCATAGTGGGAAAAACAAAACAGAATTAATTAGGAAAATGCAAGAAACCAAGTTGAGGAATTAATAAAACTGCGTGCCTTGGTAATGGACACCAAGCAAATGAGACCATTATTCTTTAAAAGGCAGGCCCGCTCAGTGCACCGGCTGCGAGATTCTGACTCAAACAATGCAGTAAACACTGTTTTCTACCTTTCTGAAATTTAGTTTCAGTGAGAAAATTCAATTAGAAATTAGAGCCTAATGAATATGCCCATCAAAATCCATGCTTCTTATGCCCCTTGCAACTTTATTTTGCAAGTTTACGTTTAATTAGAAAATAGTCAATGCAAGAGATGAAACCCTTGAGAAGGCAGCACATTAGGGGATTTAATGCCTGCCGTTACATTAAGAGCTCATTAGAAAAAATAATTTCATTAATCTGAGTTTTGATTAAGTAAACAGCACAGTGGCAGCATCTCAAAATTTGTTTCTTGTTTGTTGATTTCTTAAAGTAGCTCAAACTAACACCAAACATTTACTGTATTTTAGCCTAAGGATGAAGATAATCTGACAGTGTGCCATCTACCAACGTGATGAAACACACAGCACACTCCTGTGTATGTTTTTTGGGGGCTGATCCCTCCAGTGTGTGTTGCATCTCCAAATTTAAAAGTATTTGAACATACTTGAGACCAAATGTTTTGTTCAAAGTTGATTGATAAATCTGACTCCCATTTTTCAACAGGTAGTGATATCGAGTCATCGATCCTAGACAATTTTTTGTATATTTTAGATAATAATTTGGGTGGTTGAAAATTAATAAACTCTAACACACATGTTGGTGTTTCCAACAATGTTTTATTAAGCTTAAATTT
>JBBPBX010023796.1:13640-40236 GCA_038048925.1 Garcialebias charrua
AACAGTAATGCATGGTTAAATCTAGTCTCTAACAGTGTATGTAAAAAAAAAAAAAAATTGAATGAGTACAGATTGTTCATTAAAATATTTTTATTCATACATGTGAAGACTAAAAATACATTAGTATTTAGATAAATACATGTGTTGTGTAACGGTTTAGCAGTAGCATGAAATGGGGAAACGCCTTGGTAATAAGTTCATAACTTTCACATATAGACACACATCCACACACATACACACATACAGACATATGTTGGACTCTGACACGCACGCATAAGATGGACACTGACAAACAAAGACACACACACATACATTTTGGATTTACTCTGACACATACACACACACTCACTCACTCAGAAATGGCAAATAGGTATTAGATAAAGGGCTTTCAATGATTTAAAACCTACCTGAGCCAGCCTGCTTTGAGTCACTGCACGGCTCATTTCCCAGACAAAAAAAAAAAAAGACAGGAAGCACATGATCGGTAGGTACAGCTCACGTTGGACGTGCCCATGGCACAGAAATCTATGCCCAGCATCTTCCCATTATTTTGTAACATCGTGGAATAACTGCACATGCGCCATTTATAACGAGAGTCTATGGATAAGATTCATGCGCCCCCAGGACTGGAAATACACTATCAATCAGAAAACGTTTTTTGAAACAAACATTATAACTCATCATCAACTATAAAATATTCATCCTACACAAATAAAAACATATACATATATTTCGAAATATTTTTATTTTATTATTTTATTTTTATTAATTTTTGTTAAAGTCTTCAATTTAAAATAGTGAATAACTCCAGAAGTTCCAATGGGGTGGCGCCCTAGCACCCCCTATTGGCCAGCCGCCCCTGTTTATTTACCTCACTGACTGAGAATGGAGAAAAAGAGAAGGTGTGATTGACCATTGCAGATGTTTCTAAACATTACTTATCCAATTTTACATGTCATTGTTGATTTTTTTAACTGTATCTACTCAACCGATGTCTGTCTGCTTGTTATGTACATAATGTCTATAGAAGTCTGTCTTATGCTGTTAGCTTTGAACTGTCAACATCTATTTATTGTGATTGTAGTTTTCTTTATTTTCTTTTTTTATATAAATGCAAATGCTTATTGTCATTTACCATGTGACGTGTGCTGCTGACCACTTGACCAGGTCACCCTTGTAAAAGAGAGCTCGATCTCAACGGGCTCTAACTGGTAAAATAAAGGTGATTGATTGATTGATTGAACTGAGGATTGACTTGTAGGAGGAATTTGATTTGTAGAAATTTAATTAGGTGAAGTGGCTGATTTTCCATTAGTAACTGTGTCAAATAATGAACTAGAAGCAACTTAATGTTTGTTGAAACAGTTCAGGATCTCATGCTTATTTGACACAGGAACATAGTTAACGAGAAGTTGTGATGGGAGGTCAGATGATTGGGGGCTGCCTGAGAGATATTTGATGGTTTTCCAGAATTTTTTATGGTCATCTAGATTTTTGGAGGTCTGCGACAAGAAATAGTTACAGTATGTTTTGCGACTTTGATTGCAGTTGTGCATTTATTCCTCAGCTGTCGAAAATTCAACCAGTCAATGTCTGAGCCAGATTTCCTCGAAGCAGCCCAAAGCTGGTCTCTCCTGTGCAGGAGGTCAGATAGTTCAGGAGTAAACCAGGGACTGTCGCGTGACGCGTCCCTTTATTCTGAACTGACGAAAAGGAGCATTTTTGTTCACAAAATAAATGAAACTATTAAGAAAATAGTTCCAAGCTTTTAAACCCCAAAATGTACTACGGCAAAGACTGGTTCATCCCAAAGATCCAGTCCCCCGACACAAACAGTAATATTGTGTATGCTGTTCAGTGTCAGGAGGGCTGTGATCAGTTCTACATTGGGGAAACTAAACAGCCACTGGCCAAAAGGATGGCCCAGCAAAGAAGATCAACATCATCAGGCCAGGAGTCTGTGGTCTACACTCATCTCCAGGCCAGCGGTCACTCTTTCAGGGATGAAGATGTTCACATCCTTGATAGAGTTTGAGAGAAGCGTAAAGGAGGCCATCTTTGTGAAAAGAAACCATCCATCATTAAACAGAGGTGGAGGCCTTTGTGTTCAACTGTCCCCATCATACAATGCTGTTATTGCTAGTATCACTCATCCCCTTGTGAATAGCAAGCAATCATCAGGGTGCTAACAGTCCATCATTAGGCTGATGGTCCTCCTTTCTCATGTGAGTAGCTGGTTTTGGCTGTCAGCAGCAAACTGGTTGATCCACTATAAGGTGCTATTTAGAAGACTGGGCTGAATACAGCTCCTCAGACTGAAGAAGTCTTTCGGAGGAAAAACGAAATGTATCTACATTTTTTTTGTTTTGTTTTGTTTTTTGAATGTCCAGAGGACCAGACTTAATTTTTTTAGAGAGTACCTAGCGGTGTTCACATTGTCAGTTAATAGAACACAATGCCAGTCAAAGTGAGATAGATCCCAGATAATTGATTGTTCACAAAACATTTCAAATCCCCTTTTTTGAATTAATCTGGGCTTAGAAGGTGGAAGTTTAACATCTCTGAGAGCTGATATTACACAACGAACACTGAAAATGTCAGCGTATACACCTGTACCAGGGTATATGTGAGGTGTATTTGTTAAGGCCCAGATATAGCTCTGCGTTCTGCCGTACGCCGCTGTACGCCGTACGTACGCCGTACGTACGCAGAGGCATAAGCGTAGCCCTGCAGGGCATGTACGCGCCAAGCTCAAATTTTACGACCGCGTATGCGAGCGCGTTGTCTCACAATAAACTGCCCGGCGCCGGACTGTTTTGTATGAGACACAAATGTATTAAATTCCCCTTCTTCATCCCTGATCTGGCCCTTTCTTTTTTTTTGCCAAAAGTCAAGTGATCGCTTCCTCCTCCGCTGACTCCATGACTGAAATAATGGGGAAATGAATGAATTTGTCACGAGCGAACTAAACTCATGTCCAACGTGGCTGTGTGAGGTTCTGCATATTTCCTGGTGTTCTGGTGTGCTGGCCAGCGCTCCCTGTTTTTATTTTATTTTTTAGAACTTTTTATTAACATATAAACACAGAATACCGCTGCAGCAGAAGCTGTGTGAAGTGCCTTTTTTTCCCTACCCGACCTGTCAATCAATTCAGTAGGCGTGTCAGCAAATGACCAATCAGCGAACTCAATTTGTCCCGTAGGTAAACGCTCCGCCCTGCTGTTGCTCAAATGACGTCAAGAATTTGTAGCGAAAACGCGAGCATTAACGCGAGAACGAACGCAGAGCTGTGCTTGTGAATGTGCGCGCACAGAACGCGCACGTAGAGCAGTGTACATGCCGCACGCAGAGCTATATCTGGGCCTTACGAAACAGGTCTAAGATGGAAGATTTTCAGGACAGTTTTTGTTTGATCTAGTGGGAGAGTCAATAAGTTGACACAAGATATAGTGACAAGCAACATTCCTTGAATTTATCACAGAGGGGGGTCGACTTATCCCAGTCAATGTTGAAATCTCCTTCAAAAAATATATCTTTGAATTTTAAATTTCTAAGGAATTCTATCAGGGAGGACAGAGCCTCAGGTGTTGCTGAAGGGGGATAACAACTCACTACAGATAAGATCTGGCCTCCATTAAAAGTGATGTTTACAGCTAAGGCCTCAAACTGGTTTGAAATTGTTTTAGCAGACACAAGACTAGAAACTAGAGAATATTTGATGTAAATAGCGACTCCACCCACCCCCCTTTTTGACAATCACAGAGATAGATGTTAAATCCATTGATTACCAGATCATCATTCAGTACAGATTTGTTGAGCCAAGTTTCAGAAATGAAGATTACATCTGCCCCAGAAGAACTGACCAGAATTTTCAAGGCATCAAGTTTTCTCAGAAGGCTACGTGCGTTTAAATGCAGAAAATGAAGTCCTGACATGTTTTTAAAGTCTTGGTGTGCTGTAATTAGTGGGGGATCCAGGGTTGGGCTGAATCCCTGAGAGAAGTAACAACATTATTTTCAGACATTTTCTTGAATTTTTTGTGACTAATGTATAATTACAGGAGTTAATAGTGTAACCATTAGCCCCCCACAATTGAACTGTGAGAAACTTTAATGAAGATGTGATCATTCAAATCCCCAAAACAGTGAAAGTTGAAGTGATGGGAAGATCCAGATGTATTAACAAGATTCACTGATTCCAGATAGTCTGAGATCTGAAAATAATGACAATAATATGAATGGTGCAGAAAAGTCTCAGACCATAAATCATCACAAATCAAATGGGCAAACAAATCTGATGAGGTGGCCCAACTGCAGTTTGAGTTGGGTTGAGGGGGGCTCCAGCCCCCATGTGAAGATGGATGGATGCTCCCATGGGATAAAGAAGCTGGGTCCAGAATCAACAGATAAACAGATAATGTGTAGCAAATAGCGGAGCGAGCTGCCAGAAATCCTCCTGAAATGAAAGGCATGGTCCTAGCTCGTTTCAGGTCAACAGGGGACAATAGTGTGATCTGGAATAAAAATGAATTATAATCCAGGTGAGTTTGGATGGAAGCCCGCAGCAACTCCGATGCAGACTCCGGACTTCTCTCGAACACCACACAGTGCTGCTCCTCCGCCCTTCACTCCGTTTCTCTGCACATCACCCTGCTCGTCTTCTCCTCCGCATCCCACAGCGCGAGAGGCCACCCCCAGGGAAAAAAACAACTGAACGAAGATGCTGAAGTCGTCACTGGTCCGGTTCTGCTCCGGTCCGACTCCGGCGCTCCACAGCATGAGAGGCTACCTCCGACGAACAATGATGAGACTGGCTGAAGTTGTCCCTGGCCCAGCTCTGCTCCAGTTCAGTTCCGGCAGCGCTTCAAAGCATCAGAGCATCTCTTCCAGGAGAACACAGCGATTCCCATGGAGGTGGATAGTCCTTTTAAAGGTAAAGGGCTGCTTACTGAGGCTGAGACCAGCTCTATTGAAGAGGAAGCCCCCACAGCCAACTCGGTTCGGTTCTGGGCCTATTCGGGGACACAGGTACACTTCCCCCATACTGAATGAAGACACCATGAGGGGCCAATCCAACAGAAAGCCAGTTGAAAAGCCAGCAAAAATACCACCCTGCGATTTTTGTCGGAACCAGGTAGAACCATAAGATCTAGATGAGAAGTTTGTTTGGGGTCCAGAGAAAGGGAAAAAAAAAAACACAGGATCTTCGTGCGACGACTCCCTAGCTCGAGGGATCACCTGTCCAGTAGGGTGCACTCAAACTAACCGGTGGGGTGGGAGTGGCCAGTTCTGGACCGAAAGATTTTTTTCCCTTAGAAGGGCCTTCTCCTATTCCGCTCCTGCTTCATGGAATATCTTACAAAAAGATCTGAAGCTCTCGACCTTGACTTCTCTAAATGGTTTTCAGAATCTGTTGGAATCCTGGCAAAAACCAATGCAGATTTGTTCCTGTCTTTGATTTTATACGTCTACCTTATAATGTTTTGCTAGTTTTTTGATACTTTGTTAAAAAAAAAAAAAGTATTTCTCTCTTTTGTTTTTTTTCTCTCTTTCGTTTTCTATTGTTTATTGTTTAAGGAAATTCTACCATTGCTGTTCATCATTCTTTAGTTTTAGCAGGTCACTTTCGTAAATGAGCCTATGAGGCTCAATAAGATTTACCTGACTAAATAAAGGTTGAATGAATTAATGAATTTTATATTTCTTTTTTTCATCTACTCAGCATAACTTTTGTTGCATGGTACAGACACATATTATCTGTTATCAACCAGAAAAATTTGTGTTGATGTTCTTCAGATTTCATTTGTTTTTAGATAGACTAACTTTGAACAAGATGACATCTTTCATCTCTCAATTATTGAAAGCAAAAAAAAAACATGTAAACAGTTGCCAGACAATTTGAGAGACTACTGATAAAAAAATTAGCATATATGTTCAGAGATCAGAGTAACAATTAGAATGACAATGGCTTAATTAATGACCCTGTCTGGCTGATTGTTTGATTAAGACCAGCAAAGGATAAGGGTGAGCTCAAATAATATTATTTGTTCCTGGCTTGTATTGTTAATATAAATCCCCATCTGGTAAACTAATCAAAGACATTATATGACAAATTTAGAACAGTTTGTCACATTGTCATCCAGGGCCAACTGATGAATCATTATCCTGACACTGAAAATTGCAGAAACCTGAAACTAGTTCCCTTTCAGTCAAGTTCTCTCGGTGCAACATACTTGCTATGGGAATTGCGCCCCCGCACGATTACCTGAAGGAATACATTCACGCCTTTACGTCTAGGGCGTCAACGTCGCGCCAGAGGCCCCACCCTCTGGGTATTTAAGCGACTGACGCCCATCCATCTTTCTCTTTTTTGCCCTTCACCTCGCTTAAACCTGAACTACCTCTCTTCGCAGGACTTCTCTGTTGCTTCATCGCTCAACCAGAGGTGAGGTTGCTCCCTACACAGAGCGTACAGAGAATTATTCCTGCATACTGCTGGACTAGCAAAAGCTAGTCCGGCACATTTTCTCTTAACCCCGAAGTATTTTCTTCTCCTTTCTCCACAGACTGCTTCGCTCGATGGTGCTAACTACGTCACAACCGCTACCCCTGCTAATTCGTAGCGGGCTAGCCAACAAAAGCGACGCGACAGAGGAGACGTCTAAACAAATTCAAAGAAAAAGGATTCTGGAAGGACTCGCTCGCCTTATCTTGGACATGCCTCCGGAGAAAGGAAAGTGAAAGACAAGACTTCCAAGGAAAACCAGAAGGATAGCTAGCCCAACTTTGCGCGCTTGTCCTAGCGGATGCGGTTTCTCCCTCGCGGCGACAGACACCCATGAGGTCTGTCCCGTCTGCCTGGGAATGTTACATGCAAAAACAGCGTTGGATACGCCCGACTTTTGCTCACACTGCAGCCAGATGATGGAGGTGGTGCTACGGCACTGGGTTGACCTCGTCACCAAGGCCATGGGCGCCCCAGCAGTGCCAGCGGATGCAGACACCACTGAGCCCCTCACTCCCATGCCGGAGCTCGAGAACATGGCTCTGGACGACAGCACACGAGTCGAATGGGGTGACAACCCTGAAGTGCTGGCTCCTATGGTGGACTTAACAGTCGAATTCGACACTCGAGGCATGATGAACGAGGACGAGATCTCGATTTCAGCCTCAGGCGAATTTTCCGCGGAGGACACAGACATTAAATTTGAGGAACAGGGAGAAGACCTCTCCCAAACCCCGGTACCGGTGCTCCCGGAAACTGACTTTTCCATCCCTGCTCTGTTCGACCTGTGTCACAGAGCAGGGGAGGCATTGCACATCCCATGGCCAGAGCCTCCGCCTCGTCAACAGGTCACGAGGCTAGCAGGAAACGATTTTACTCAAAGCAGCAGGCCGCCACGAGGCAAAGGATGCCTGTGTTCTCGGACTTCCTCACAGAACTAACTCACACCTGGCCTCAGCCCAGAGCTCCCATGCTCTTACCACTCTCACAGTTCCTCAACATGGACAGGATGGATGAGGTGGGAATAGCCAACGTGCTTAAAATTGAGGACACACTGGCGTCTCACCTGGCTCCCAAGTCATCTGGGACAAAACCAACTCTTCCCAGCAAAGCTTGTCGAGCGTCAGCTTCTCTGCTCGAGAAATGTTACAGAGCTCAGGGACTCGCGGCGCGCGCCATGAACACGTCCGCGTTGATACAGGCTTACCTAGCTGAAAAGTTGCAACAGCTCCAGGTAACGACGGACAAGCAGGCTGCCGCCGACTTGCTGGATGAAGCCCGTAGGACAACAGACTTCGTGCTCCGCATGATGGGGACAGCCACTGTTGCTCAAGGCAGAGGCATGGCGGAATTGGTCATCACGATATGCCATCTGTGGATGACTTTAACTGATCTCCCCGACGGACAAAAGGTGCCTTTTCTCCACCACTCGATAGAGCCAACAGGATTGTTTGGGAAAGCTTTGGATCGAATTCAGACCAAGCTGGACCAAAGGCGCAAACAGGCTGAAGCTCTCTGGGTGGACATTCCCAGGAGAAGCTTCACCTCCCCTAGGGAGTCTGCTGGAGGCAGACCTGCGCAGCCTCGACACCGCTAGGCAATGCATGCCCCACAACAAAAGAGGCCGGCTTACGAGGATTAGCATCGGCAAAGACCACCGCCGAGCCCACCTCACACCGAGCATGCATGGAGCAAAAACAGGTTTGTCCCCCACAAGGAGGTCAGACACAGGGCCTCCTCGGTGAACTGGGACGACAGTTAAAAGTGTGCCTGATGAACCAGGTTCACGTCTTGACTTTATACGATCACTCGCCCACGTGGTACAGGGAATGATCCTTTCATGTCCAGACTTTATTTGTAGCACGGTACAAAAAGCTAGTAACTCTGTTGCATGCACTAATCATGTTTTTCTTGCTGTAAGTGACATAAAATCAAACATGTTGTTACTCTTAAGCACGAATAAAGCTAAAAAACAGCCCCTCTCTGTTTTATTGACTCTAAAAAAACAAAAAATACAACAACAACAAACAACAACAAAACACAAGTAACTTCAGCAGAACAGGTCCCTCTGGCCTGCCAGCCATCATAAAGGGAGGGGGCCATCCCCCCCTCTCCTCATGGCTCACGGGATGTTAGCCTAATCAATGAACCCCGGCATGGTGTCTCTGCTCCATCTGTAGTGGACAGACACAGAGGTGTCTGCAAGCAGGCTCCCCACCCCTCATGGAGACAGGTGAAAGGGGTCACGTGCTCCAGCCCCCGCTCCATTATGAATGACGGGACGGTCAATACACTAACCAAGCAAACACGTGACATGTCCGTACCTCAGGGAGGCGCGCCGACAGAATCTAATGAAGGGGGAGCCACGTCAGATGTCCACAGGCAACCACAAGCTTCACACGTTCACAAAAGCAATTGTGTTCAATCTGCTGTATGTAAACAAATCAGAGCTGAATCAGATTACTCTTCCTGTTATTCGAAAGGAACTAGGCTCTCTATCACCAGATAATTTAAAGTCTGCCAAGCACAAATAATCATATCCACGTTCTCACGTTACAGCTGTCCCTTTATTATTAATGAGTGACACGCAATGTCCAAGCAGTGATCCCGCAGCATGTGACCTTTCTCACTGTGCTGGTTCAGCTCTGCTCTTAAACAATATCCCCCCAAAGGGTGAAACACAGACCCTGGCCGGTTTGTCTGGTTCCAACGCTCTGCTAAGGCAGAGGACCAGTAAACTGGACCCATCCAGGAAACAGATTGGGGTCAGAAGATCTGCTCGTTTACAAAACTCACAGCTTCTCAGTCCCATGATCCAAAACAAAGAGAGAGAAAACAGACTTTCTGTTCCACTTCTGTCTAATAAGGACGACAGGTGGCATCTGTCCTCGATCACTCTCGATCAAATCAGCCTGGTAGCACATCGACAAAAAGGCCTTCTCCCCAACTTGGTTGACCTCCATGGGGTCACGGCTTCCAGGGCCCCTGGAGGGGAACTGGATACACCAATGGCTCTTCTTTAGGGTCAAACTATGTCACCAGAAGAAGTAGTCTCGCCGCCTAGGTTGAGAACTGTTAAAAATTTCAGCTTGTTGGCAGAAAAGAACAAGCTGATGGCATCAGGCCTGCCGGAAAATGTGGTAAAAACCATCCAAAATGCTCTTGCTATGTCAACACAGTCTCTCTATGCACAAAAGTGGCGTATTTTTGAAGCTTGGTGCACAGAAAGAAATATTATTTCTTACTCATGCGACCTGGCTCAGCTCCTGACTTTCCTTCAGGACTTACTGGAAAAAGGTTGTTCTTTATCAACGATTAAAGTTTTCCTATCAGCTATTTCAGCCTGTCACGAAGGCTGGGGAAACAGGACACCTGGTGCATATCCAATCATAATAAGGTTTATGAAGGGCGTGCTAAGGACGAAACCACCCAGCAGGATCCTGACCCTTGGTTGGGATCTTAGCCTGGTCTTGGGGGCTCTTTGTGATCCTCCATTTGAGCCACTGAGCGAGGTTAAGATATATTTGTTATCTTATAAAACCGCTCTACTCTTGGCACTTTGCTTGGGGAAACGTGTGGGTGACCTTCATGCCTTGTCTGTACATCCAATGTGTACCAGACTCGCCCCTGACAGGTCAAAGGTCACCCTAAGGCCTAATCCCGCATACATCCCCAAGGTCTTGACTTTGAACCATAGAAGTCTGGACTTTGATCTCTCCTCCTTCCCACCTGCTCCTGTCCTCACTCAAGAACAGGAAAGGCTAAAGACTCTCTGCCCCGTGAGAGCTTTACGCACTTACATGCAGAGAACAGCCGAATGGAGAAAAACAAATCAACTGTTCGAGTGCTTTGCAGCACCTGCTCCCGGAAAGGCCCTATCAAAACAACGCCTCTCGGTCACGTGATACGGAGAGAGTAGGAGCGCAGGAGTGGAGCTCCCGAGCTATTAACGCCTATTTTGGTATTTAAGATAGATTAAAGCAGAAAAAGACTACAAAAGTTAAGAGATATGTCATTGCGTGAACTTTGGGGAAAGTCACCAGAAAATAAGCGGAATATGCCAGCGAAAACTCGAAAGAATCAACCGAGTCAAGACGCCAGCAAGCCTGACACAATGACGGAGAGGGATGACGTGGACAGTCTGGTTGAAAGGATAAGTGAAAGCGTTTTTGCTAAACTTAGCTCAAGTTTGGACACGAAACTCGATCAAATAGTGAAATCAGTCACCTCGGTGTGTGAAAATGTGAAGGTGATCGAGAAAAGAGTGGAGAACGCTGAGCAAAGAATATCCGACACAGAGGACACCGTGACGGAGTTACGAGCCAAATTGGAGCACACCGAAGAACAGCTGCGAGAAGTCATCATCAAGCTGGAGGACCAGGAAAACTGATCCAGACGAACAATATAAAGATTGTCAACTTACCCGAACGCACAGAGGGAGACAACGCCAAGAATTCTTTGAGACGTGGCTTCCTAAAGTTCTGGATCTCACGGTGAAGAACAGCCGGATTAAAACTGACAGCTGTCATCGCAGCCCCGCCACGCTGAGAGCAGAACCGGCCCGACCGAGGCTCGTTTACATTCGCCTCCACAACTTTGCGGATAAACAGCTGATCATGCAGAAGGCACGAAGCATGGGTGAAATTACTGCGTCCGGCAGCCGAATACACATCTTCGAGGATTTCTCGCCTGCTATGGAGAAGAGGAGGCGTGAGTTCACCGAGGTGAAAAGATCTCTCAGCGCGCTGGCTGTACCTTACAGGATGCTTTTCCCAGCCACACTACGCATCTCGCACAATAATAAAGTTCATCTCTTTAAAACTGTACCAGAAGCTCAAAAGTACGTGGATGAGATGCAGAAAACTGGATCATGAAGGACAAGGACATATACCAGTACTTTTTTCAGTTCTATATTGACAGCTTTTGGTTTGACCTGAGGTAACAAAATTATTTTGCACAGCTTAACAAATTAGATAAATTGAGGCTGTTTAATTTTCTGCTTTAAAAAAATAAATAATAATAACTGCGTTAATATGCAAATGCGGGATCTCTGGCTCTTCCTACTGGAGCTGATGTCGGAGGAGGGAAGTTTTCACATGTACCCAAAAGTTGAGTTACATGTACGGCAGGTCTGTGTGTCATTTATGTTAGTATTTTTTTGTTTTTTTGTTTTTCATGTATAAGTTTAGAGGTTGTTAAAAAAGAGAGGTTGCACCCCACTAATAAAACTAGATGTAATCTATGGACGGATAAAATAATCTTTGCTATTATAAAAATGGGAGCAGAAATAGTTAACAATCAGATATGAACAACATTAAATTCTGCACTTTTAATGTCAAGGGGATACATCACCCAATAAAACGGAAGAAAATATTAAGCTTTCTAAAAAAAGACAAGATACAAATTGCATTTCTTCAGGAAACCCATCTGGTGGATAAAGAGCACTTGAAACTTAAGCGAGAATGGGTGGGCCAGGTCTTTTATTCCTCCTTCTCCTCTAATAGCAGAGGGGTAGCCATTTTAATACATAGAGCAGTACCTTTTGTACCTGAGTCTTACAAACAGGACTCAGAAGACAGATACATCCTCGTTCGAGGGTTCCTTTGGGATACATCTATTACAATGATGAATATCTATGCTCCTAACCTGCCCCCATCATTCTGGACAGAGATAGCAGCTGAACTGGAGGAATACAAGAGCCCTCTAACGGTGCTGGGTGGTGATTTCAATTGTTGTTTAAATGAAAAGAAGGACAGGTCCACAGTAACAGCACAGAGAAAATCAAGTACAGGGACGCCACTGATGAAAATGTTAAATGATACATCACTGACAAATGTATGGAGAACCCTGAATCCATTAGATAGGGATTTTACTTTCTATTCCAACCCACACAATTCATATTCAAGAATCGATTTTTTCTTTATACCTCCTCAGATTATAGGACAAGTTACTGCATGCTCTATAGGGTCAATCCATATCAGTGACCATGCCCCAGTTTACATGCAATTGTCAATTACTGATACTACAGCTGATAAACCAAAGTGGCGCTTCCCGTCATATTTACTTAATGATAAAAAATTTAAGGAGAAAATGGAAGCGGAAATAAAACAATTTTTTGAAATAAATGATACTAATGACACAAGTCCAGAGTTTCTCTGGGAAGCTACAAAGGCTTATTTAAGAGGGTTCACAATTTCATATATGGCACATCATAAGAAAACATTACAGATGAAACAAAACAGATTGGAGATGGACCTAAAGCAGGCAGAAGCTATTCATAAATCCCAACCTACTAAAGTAAATCTTGTTAAGGTACAAACTATTAGAGCTGCTCTGGATTCAATTATAAATGAAAAGGCTGTGAGGTCATTATTCTACCAAAGACAACGTATGTATGAATATGGAAATAAACCTAGTAAATACTTGGCACGCCTGCTCAACCAGAGACAACATAACAATATAGCAAGCATTAGAGATGCAATGGGTAACAGACACTTGGATAAAAAAAATGTGTTCTGTGTTTGTGTCATTTTACAAATCTTTATACAAATCTGATAACAATAGCATGAAAGAGGAACTGGATAAAAAAAATTCTAGAGTCAATCTGCCAACACTGACGGAACAGCAGCAAGACAATATGGGTGGACCTATACAGGAAAAAGAAATATTGGAAGCAAAGGTGGGCACATGAACGCTATGTAACGCTAATGCGCTAATCCGCTTACAGCGGACCTAACGTTATTGTCAGCGTAACAGCGGTTTGACTAATTTGCATAATTCATGAGCGGATTTGTGCTTTCTAAGATTAAAATTCAGCACCGCTAATAGCAATATATTTGAGAGACTTCATTTTCTTAAACTGAGGGTTTAGCTGTAAATGTTTCACAACATGGATGATCTATCCAACAGCACCCCTCGCATACACACAGAAATAATGAGAGGATATAGCCTTCCTGCCAGTCTCTTTCAGTCACGGTTCTGATCCCACAATGCTTTGTGTCTGCTTACATACCAGGAAGACAATGGTTACAACTCCTATCCCAGCAAAAACAGTTAGCGTTTGTAATCAAGAGACTAAAATTTTGTATGTATTGATTTATTTTACTTTAAAATAGGAGCTCCTTTTAAAAAAGAAAGAAGAAGTTTAAACGCTGGAGCTCTATCCACCCCTTTTTCCAAAAGCTCACGGGGGCAGCCATGACAGTCCTGTCCCGCCCCCTCCCGGAGCTTCAGGTTGAGTCTACGCTGGTGCAATCGACTGTAGAACCGGGGACTCCGTAGACAGCCAATCAGCGGGGATCAGCTTCCTTGAAGCTGATTGGCTGTCTACGGTCCCCGGTTCTACGGTCGATTGCACCAGCGTAGACTGGCAGTGAATGTGTGTGTGTTGCCACACGCTTTGTACTCGCCGACAGGCGGTCACGTGGTTCCCGCAGCTGTAGTTAAAGAAGCAGCTCGTTGCCAGTCAGTTTGAGCAGAGACTGACGCAACAGAACACAAAAATCAACTTTTCTTACTTTGTCCGGCATCTTTCAGTAATTATTGAGCAGTAACAAACTTATTACTTAACTGATTATTGATTATTTCACTGACTGTGTTTTATTAAAGCATTTTTAGACGTGGCAGATGCTTTTATCATTACAGTGAAACAAGACTGTAAACACATTTGTTAGAAGAAATGGAAAAAAAATGTCTATGCAATACAATGATCAATATAGCCATGTCAACAGTGTTTTATAATGTTACACATGTAAAAAAAGTAACACTTATTATAAAGCACTTTGAGATTTTTATTGATGAAAAGTGCATTATAAATTGAATTCATTATTATTATTATTATGTGCATGAGAATTCTCCACCTTGCCTCCATGCCAGCAGTATCTGCTCCAGCTTTCCTTAGACTGGGATGAAGTCTTCATTTCTGCACAATGCACATTATATAATTTTGCTCTATTTGTGTATTTTTTAGCCACCAAGTACCTGGATAACAGATTTAATTGTGCTTGTAGCCTGACTACTGTAAAATGGTAATTCACTGATTAAAATGTTAATTTAAATGAAACTGTTTCTAGTTATAATCATAACAGATGACAAAATAAGTGTTAATTGTGCAAAAATAAATTACAAAACAATTATGAAAATGTAAAACAAGCTTTAATGAAGTACATTTAATACTATTGTTTATTAATTACATCATGTCAAGTCAGCAGGAGCAACATTCCAATAATAATCACAACACAAACTGAGTTCTGCAAGTTTTATGTGCACAAACATTTTCAATCAGGGCTCAAAATATTTATAGAAAGAAATGCCTCTGAAAATTGCACCAAATCTCACAAAAAAACTCTTCAGCCAAGTAATTTTAAGAAAATGAAGGTGGAGGAGGAGCAGCCACGTCCCTCCAACCTGACAACAGCCTGGTTTCATCATCATGTACCCAGAATGCATCGCTTCAGTTTTCCAATAAACAGTTTTAAAATTACTTTATTGATTCTTCTTTAATGAAAAATCTCCAAAAAACAAAAGAAAAAGACAAAGGAGCAGCCGAAATAGCAATCCACACATTAAACAACTTTTAAAATTTTGGACCCTGAGTGAAAGGTATATTTTAATAGATGACACCCCGAGCAAATTGCCGTTTAGAGGTAGGGTAAGGTGTATAACAGTTTATACACCTGTAGTTGGCAGTGTGGTGCAAATATTGCAAAACGCTGCCGGCTACAAATTGTTGAATATAAATAGCGGATTAGATTAGCTTCCCCTAATTTTCATAAGGCATTTGTGCTTTTGAAATTGTGGACCTAAAAAAATTAATAAGCGTTTTAGAAATTGTGGAACTAATTTTTTAATTAGCGTTGCTTACCACTGATACATAGTTCCCATGTGATGTCACATCTGTGGGTTGTCCTTTTTGACCCTCCCACTATAGGCTAAGCTGCAGTTGGAGCGCGTTCTGATAGATGTACATTTTTCACGTTGTTTTTTTTGTTAATTTCTAATTAATTGCAATGGTTACTTCGTGTTGTGTCAGTGGGTGTCCCAGTCGGGTAGACGTTTGGGCAACGCGTAGGTTTCAGTTAATCAAAAAAAAAAGTAACGTGAAGGATTTATCTCATCGGAGAAGCTGGACTGCAGCTCCTCCTGTCTCTGAGTCTGGCTTGGATCTGCTCTGGAAGACGTCGTGCTTTTGGCCGGTAAACAAAATATTCTACATAAATCATTTTGTGAAACTATGTCAGAACAATGTTAGAGTACAACTGTCTGTGTGTTAGAGCTGTTTTTTTTTTTTTTCATTATTTAGCGACACCGTCTTGCATGCTGTTAGCTTAGCATCTCGCTAACGCGACAATGGCCTCACGGTCCACTAGGACCGGCGGGTGAAACCGTCCCAGTTGGAGAAGGAGTACGGGAGCCAAGTCGTGCGGGCGACGCGTCGGTCCCATGGGACGTGACCCCGCGGCCGTGATGGATGTCACGGATCCACGCAGTCTGACCTGAGCTCGACGCCCTCGGCTCCAGTGCTAACAACATGCTAACTTCCAACACGGTAAGACTCAAAGTGCTGGTTCTGGTCCGTGTTCAGCTTGGACTGTTTGTGCTGGCTGTGTGTTATTTTAGTTCAACGTTTATTTAGCTGGTTAGATATGAATGAGACAGTTTTCACATCTTTTTTGGATTTAAATCTGTGAAGCTCCTCGGTGTGCGCTCCTCGTAGTAATTAAATAATTAATGATATCAGAGTAACTTGTGACTAGTTGTCCGATTCGTCTGCCATGATTTCTATCTCAAAATCATTTAACTCCGACCACTGCCATTTTCTCTTGTTCCTTGGTGAAGGTGTATTAGCTCGTGTTTTTGTCGTATAATTTGCTCTGGTTGTTCGTGTCTGAGCTGGAGGGACTCTCCGCTCCAGTGCTAACTATGCTAACCTCCAACACGGTAACACTCAAAAGTGCTGGTTCTGGTCCGTGTTCAGTTTGGACTCTCAAAATCATTTAACTCCGACCATTTTGCTCTTGTTCCATGGTGAAGCTGTGGTAGCTCGTGTTTTTGCTCTGGTTGTTCGCGTCTGCTTGTTCGCCTTTCATCTTGCCTTTCATCTTGCCTTTCATCTTGCCTTTCTGCCTTTAAATATGGTGCAAAACCGGTATTGCGCAATACTGGGGGCGTGTCTGGGAACTATGTATTGAAAGCAATAGCACTAATGTGTAGTGGGAAATCATCAGGTCCTGATGGATTTTCAGCCGAATGGTTTAAAGCATATAAGCATAATCTTACTGCGCATCTAACTAAAACTTTTAATTATAGCTTTAATGTTACACACCGGTTGCCAGAAACAATGTCTTCAGCTAATGTTAGTCTAATCTTTAAAAAAAACAAAGACCCAGAAGACCCAGCCTCTTACAGGCCCATCTCACTTATTAATGTGGATGCAAAGATTCTGGCGAAGGTGCTGACCCTCAGGCTTGAACCTATGATTGCCCGTTTGGTAAAACCAGATCAAACAGGATTCATCAAAGGAAGAAATTCCTTTCACAATATTAGGAGGCTTATGAATATTATACAGTTTACCAGTAATAATGCCATACAAGGATTAGTGATGTCCCTGGACTCACTGAAGGCCTTTGATAGAGTTGAATGACCCTTTCTCTTTTGCAATATGGACAAATTCAAAATTGGGACAGGATTCATTGAATGGGTAAAATTACTGTATCGATCACCTAAAGCCTCCATAATTGTCAACTCCCATTGTTCAGATCCCTTCCTCCTTGAGCGAGGAACCAGACAGGGGTGTCCATTCAGTCCTCTCTTGTTTGCACTGGCTATTGAGCCATTTGCAGAGCTTATAAGAACTGAAACTAAGATAAAGAGGATAGAGGTTGGAAATAAAACACATAAAATCTCTCTCTATGCGGATGATGTACTTTTATTCTTGGATAAGATTGATACATCTATCCCGCATCTGATGGAATGTTTAAAGCAATTCGGACACGTGTCGGGTTTTAAGGTTAATTTGTTAAAGACAAAGGCATGCCTGTTGGGGCTATGACAGAGTCTGTTGTGCCCAATAACTTCCCCTTCCATTGGTCACCAGCAGGAATAACATATCTTGGAATAAGAATCAGCCCTTGTCTTAAAAAACTGGTAAAACTTAACCTGGAACCAATTATGGCTGGAGTAAAGGAAGATCTACTTACCGGTAGATGGGGAAATTTACCTGTTTCTTGGTTGGGTAGGATGAGTGTGCTCAAAATGAACATATTACCCAGGATGTTATACTCTCTGCAGATGTTACCAAACTCAATTCCAAACAGCTTCTTCATAAATCTAAATAAGGTGTTTACAAATTTTATATGGCAAGGGAAAAAGGTCAGAATGAAATTAGGTAAATTACAAAGAAGTAAGGAAAGAGGAGGACTTGGCGTGCCCAATATGCGTTTGTATTATTGGGCGGCTCAAATAAGATACTTGAAAGAATGGGTGAATCCAGATAGTACAAACACATGGATTGATGTAGAATCCAAGAACTGTGGTGTGTTGAACCTAAAAGATGGCCCCTTTGTTAGTTATAAGAAAGCAAAAACTGAGGTCCAAAACAATTATATAGTACTGAACACACTAATTACATGGAATAAGATCAAAACATATTTTAAAATGAAAGACCACTTCTCCCTGCTAGCCCCTGTATGGTGTAACCCTGATTTCCCTCCATCATATCAGGACCCGGTATTCAAAGTGTGGCAAGATAAGGGTCTAGATTGCCTCAGTAAATTTTTTGAAGGAGAAGCAATTGAATCATTTGAAAACCTGAAGAGTAAATATAACTTGCAACAATCTCACTTCTACCGTTTCCTACAGATGAGGCACTTTTTACATAAAAATGCTAGGGCCCCAAAGACATCGTTTCTAGAAGACATTCTTATTAAGACCAAATCAAAGAAATTTATATCTTATATCTATGAGAAACTTGGGTCGAATCTAGAATGTTCCTGTGATTATTTACGGAGACAATGGCAAATGGATTTGGACTGGCATATTGAGGATGACACCTGGACATCAATCTTGAGAAACACACATAATATGTTGACGTGTAATGCGGACAGAGAGACACAATTTAAAATACTTCACAGGCTTCATACTACGCCAATACTGAGGGGCAGGATGGGACTGGGATCTTCAACCTGTAGTAAATGTAATTTAGAACCTGGTACGTACACACATATGTTTTGGAAATGTGTAAAGATTGAGAAGTTTTGGGGGGAGGTACAGGCTGAGGTGACCTCTTTGATGGGGTATGACCTACATTTATCACCCTTTCACTGTATTTTGGGAGCTAAAGTGGACAATGCAAAGAACACCCATAACACTAAACTTATAGGAACATGTCTACATGCTGCAAGGAAGGCCATCCTCAAGTTTTGGATATCACAGGAAGCCCCGACATTGAGTGACTGGTATAACGAGCTTCTGAGGATACTTCCTCTGGAAAAACTGACCTACACCTTACGGGATGAAAGTGAGAGATTTGTTAGGATATGGAAACCACTCCTGGACAGACTGGATCCCACAGGCCTCAACTTTACATAGGGGATGACATGCTGCCTCATAATATTTTAATTATTAATATTACTATTATTTCTATTTCTTTTCTTAGCTGAGCTGTCTGTATTTTTTTTCTCTTTTGTTTTTATTTTTTTATTTTTTTATTTATGCTTTTTGGTTATTGTAGAACCTGCTGTGTGTTTAACTGTTTTATTGAAATTGTTTATGTTGGGAGGGGAAAAAGAAAAAGTCGGGGTTTCTCTATACATATATCCTATAATTAGCAGATGTGTTTGTATTTGCTATGAGAGCCTCAATAAATAAATTTTAAAAAAAAAAAAAAAAAAACGTTTAATGAGTGAAAAAATAACCGAAACGGTACGCAGGTGGACCGAACCGAACGTGGTGTACCGAAACGGTTCGGTACACTCACTACAACCGTTACATGCCTAATATATATATATATTTACACATGGCTTTTTATGTAAGCTTTCTATCATTTTTGTGGATTTTTCTTATTTTGTCACATTAATGTCTTCACATGAACCAAACCATTAAAACCCTGCACATTTATGTTCACACACTAGTTCATACACCGGTATACTACCAGTACATATACCGGTACTATGATATGCTGGTGTTTTGTTTATTTTTTTTGTCTTTGGTTTTCATGTGTAGTCCAGTATGTCTTGAGACAGAATAAACTGTAAACTTTTTGTGGTCACTTTTTGGTGGGAACTTCCTAAATTGTATATGCAGTTGACCACTTTGTTCTCCTGTTTTGCACAACACTTGAAGACAAGTGTTTTATAGTTAAATAACTTGTGACAGGTGAATGTTTTCTCCCCATCATTTTAATTATTTTACACATTTAGGTTGTCTTGTCTTTGTTTTACCCAAAAGTTAGCAAGTTAGGACCACTTTTGTGCATCATATGGGATTGGGCACCTTTTTATGTTTCAAAAAGTCCCTGTACAGCTGAACTGAGAGCTTGGTTCATTTTGGCTGTAAAGTCAGAACTGTTTTAAAACACTGTTCATAAATTCTGTGGAAATAAATTTGAAGCTAAGCCAAGGGGCAGAGAGTTTTCAGTTCAGTTTGTCTTGGATTTTATTGTAGTTTTTTTTTTCTTCAGATAAAGAGGTCATGTCTACCTCAGTGAGCATGGATGTCCAGCATTAAGTTGAGTAGTTTGTAGTTGGGTGTGAAACTTCTGAAGGAATAATTAGCACCTCCTAGTTGGATGCCTTGAAATAATTAATGACCAACTTTTGTTTGTGAGCTGGGGTTTCAAAGTTTACTGTGTAAGTACCTTAGAGTTTGGTTTATGAGGTGGGGAAAGCTGAATAGACTGACCTTTTTTTTTTTTTTTAATATATATTTCTGATAATTTTTGGCTCATTTCTACAGACTCCTGATTAGCAGTGCTCTCCACTGACTGCCAGCAAATCAGCTGATAACTCACCAAGCTGGCTAATTTTTAAAATAATTATTTGTTTGTAATAAAAAATACTGTACTTACAAATTAATATGTATCTGTGTACATTTTTAAAGCTTACGACATCTGTTTTAAAATAATGTGAGCAGGGAAATGGAGAAACCAAAGTGTGTATTAGTCTCAGATCAACTGAACCGAGGATCATCTCAAGTGTTTGGCAAATATTAGCAACATAATTGATGATAAAAGCATTGCACTGATTAGATGAAAACAAGGCTCATCCTGATTAGATTTAGCTTGATGGATAAGATGTTTTTCATGCTGAACCTGCAGGAAGTCATTTCAAACAGCTTGAAAAAGCACAAACATTTGTCATTCTGTGTTACGGGCAAGCTTCAGCTAATCAAATCAATGCCATGGAATCAATGATAAATAATCAGAAATAATTCTGATTGATTGACTAAATCAATCAAATGTTGTCTCACTAAGATGAATACATACAGCATAAAGGAATAGTAACATTGTGACCAATTAAGGCTTCTGGCTTTGTACCTAAATGGCAAAAGTTTTAAATGCACATGTGAAGGCCTGCTTTAGGCCAGATTGTTTAAAGTCGTATTTCAGTTAGTTTTGTTATTAATTAAATTATTAATTGCGTGAATGCTTGTTAAGCCATCATTTAGTCTAAAATTTGGTGTGGTAGTACCGGTAGCCAAGAGTGATCCTTAACACATACTGAAGGCTAAATAAAAACGCAACAAAGCACATGATGTCCAGCAGTATGGGCAATTTATTATTTGAGCTCTAACTCTGCAACCATGTAACATAGGAATGTCATACTTCACATTTGGACACTTCATGGGTCTGCAATGATGCTTATTGAGTTTAGGGTCATGAGGTCAAAGGTCAGGGTCAATGGTCACTCATTTCTTTTTTATATTACCATAATTTGTACATAGAAATGTCAAACTTCTCAGTTGGACACTTCATTGGTCAACAATATTTGCTCTTGATTTCAAGGTCACAAGGTTAAGGTCAAAAGTCAAGGTAAAAAATCACCACTTACTTTAAATAGCTCTCATTTTATTACTGTTAAACAAAGAAATGTGAATCTTCACTGCTGGACACCATGTGGATCAACAAAGATCAAATATTTTTTTATTATCATGGGGTCCAAGGTCACTCCTTTGTTTAAATAGCTCTAAATTGGGAACCCTTTCACATATAAATCTCAAACATGACAGTTGGACACCTCATTGGCCAACAACATTTGCTCTTGATATCAAGGTCACAAGGTAAAATGTCAAGGTCAAAGTCACCACTTATTTTAAATAGCTCTCATTTTATTACTGTTAAACAAAGAAATGTGAATCTTCACTGCTGGACACCATGTGAATCAACAAAGATCACAAATAATTTCATCTAATCAGTTGGACACCTCATGGGTCAACATTGCTCTCTTGTATGGTTAAATGTAACTGCTGAACTGGATTTATTAAGTTCATGTTCAATCATCCAGGTACCAAATCCAATAATTCTCAGTCGGGTCATCTGGACAGTTTCTTTTTTATAGAAACATTTTGCCCTCTATCTGGATGGCTCTTCTCGCTCTAAGTTAGCTTTTTCTTTATTTCGCTACTTCTGGCTCTAAACAAAAAATTTCCCTCTATTTTTTTTGTGTTTTAACTACCGTACTCATAGCTCTTAGCTAGCATTTACCCGCTTTTTTGGTAGAATTTCAGTATTTCTTCCTCCAAGTACTTTTTTGCAAGCATTTTGTGAATTCTGTTTCTAAGCTAGCTTTTAGTTTTTATTCCTTGCTAGCATTTTACCAATTCTAGTTGTTACCTAGCATTTTTCTTCCTTTTGTTAGCATTTCACTATACTTCCACTTAGAAGTTAGCCTTATGGTGCTTTTTTATTAGTGTTTTGCTACTTCTGACTCTAACCTAGCTTTTCCTGCTATTTTGTAGCATTTTGCTCTAACTGAGGGAAGGAGGTTGTTCCCCAAAATCTAGCAATACATGACCCCGGTCCCCGGTCATCAGCTCCTTAATACAGTGCAGTTGTCCTGTCCCATGTGCAGGAAAACACCCCCAAAGCATGATGCTTCCACCCCCATGCTTCACAGAAGGGATGGTGTTTTGGGGATGGTACTCATCATCATTCTTCGTCCTCCAAACACGGCGAGTGGAATTAAGACCAAAAAGTTCTATTTTGGTTTAATTTGACCACATAACTGTCTCCCATGACTCCTCTGGATCATCCAAATGGTCATGGGCAAACTTAAGACGGGCCTGGATGTGTGCAGATTTAAGCAGGGGAACCTTCCATGCCATGCATGATTTTAAACTATGACGTCTTAGTGTATTACCCACAGTAACCTTGGAAACAGTGGTGCCAGCTCTCTTCAGGTCATTGACCAGCTCCTCCTGTGTAGTTCTGGGCACACCTTTCTTAGGATCACTGATATGCCACGAGGTGAGATCTTGCATGGAGCCCCAGTACGAGGGAGATTGAGTCATGTTTAGCTTCTTAAATTTTCTAATAATTGCTCCAACAGTTGATCTTTTTTCACCAATCTGCTTTTCAAATGCCCCGTAGCCCTTTCCAGCCTTGTGAAGGTCTACAATTTTGTCTCTGGTGTCTTTGGACACTCTTTGGTCTTAGCCATGTTAGTAGTTGGAGTCTTACTGATTGTGTGGGGTGGACAGGTGTCTTTATGCAGCTAACCACCTCAAACAGGTGCTTCTAATTTAGAATAAGTGGAGGTGTACATTTTAGAGGTGGACTAACAGGTCTTTGAGGACCAGAATTGTTGCTGATTGGCAGTTGTTCAAATACTTATTTGCAGCAGTAACACACAAATAAACTATTTTTTTTAAATCATACATTGTGATTTCTGGATCTTTTTGGTGGCGCAGAGGCTAGAGAAGGTGGGCCTGTTGTCAGAAGATTGTGGGTTCAAGCCCCAGTACTGACAACATAAAAATGTGGGTGGTATAGAGCTTTGGAGCACACGTCACTGTGTGGGCGGGTGTCGGGGGCGTGTCGGGGCGTTCCGGTTTCGACCGCCATGTTTGTTGTCTTCAGAAAAAATAAAAGAAATTCAGGAGATTTCTTCCGTCACAGTTCTGAAAAGCAGGCAAAATAAAGTGGACTGTATCCTAATAAGCTTCTCCCAGGTGAGAGAAAAAAACTACATGGAAAAAATCGGTATAATTGGAAATGTTGCCCGTTTGAAATAAATAAATAAATGGAGCAGAGACCTGGAGTAATACTTGCCTCCACTGACATTCCCTTCCCAGTGATTCATTTTAGCAGACCTGGTCTGTGTCAGTGTTTACACCACAAATAATTTTTATAATTACAATTCACTGGGAGAGCTGGTCCAATCTATGAACAGCTGGGTAGATGATTTGGACATTTTTAAAGCCCCCAGATTGTAAATACGTTGAAGGTACGTTGTTTTTGGCTCCTTAGTTGTACATAAATTATTAATTTACATTTCTTTCAGAATCAAACAACCTTCTGTATGCTAGGAGTATTAAAAACTGAGAACACTTTATTTTTAAAGTATGTTTTTTAACTAAATTACAAGGGTCCAAGTTGAAAATTACCTTATTTTTAATGACTTGAGCATGTCTAATAACATGTAGACTTCAAATCTTGATTAGATTACTATAATCACTATATACAGTATATGTATTAAGATGCATATATATACTGTATATTATAGATTGTCTTTTCATTCACCATTTTAATTGTGTTCACAGGTTCTGCTCTGACTCTGAGCCACCAGAACACCGTGGGTCATGCTGAGTAACAGTGTGTCTACACACAGAAATAAAATGGTGTGTGAATCATCAAAACACCTACATTAAAATACAGCGAGCAGTAAAAAAAATCTTAAAGTTAAAGCATGTGGTTTCATCATAAACACCAACTCCTGAACTTGGAGCATCTTCTGATGGACTCAGTGTGATCGCTGCTGCCTGGAGAAAGTTCCCTCACAGATACAAGACATGCAGCATCCAGCAGCTGGAGGCAGGAGATGAAGTTTACCTGCAGAAGCATCACCCACTCTGCACAGGTGCATAATCAAACCACTGTGACCTTGTGTGGACCACACAGACATGGCTGGACGTCTACAGAAAGCATGAAGCTTCCTAAAGATATTTCTCAGAGCTTGTACTTCAAGGGAGACATAATTATGTAAAACATGCTGTTGACTTATATTTGCACATTTTTGTGTGTTTTCTATAAAATGTATTAACTCACACGTTCATCACATTTACTGGAAATGTTTAATTACATCAAATGTTTACTTCAAAATGGATCTGTTTCATTTCAAATTCAAACAATGACAACAATACGGCAAAGCAATGAAGTCCTGTATAGTACCTGACTTTTTTTGTGTCACCCCTAAGAAATTCTTTGTCTAGCTGTTTTTTATTCAGCTCTGACCTGAGCTCCCTGTTTTCCTGTAAGAGACGATTAATTTCTGATATTCTTGGTTCGCACAACTGACATTCTGTTTGTCGCCTTTTTGCTGCTGGTTCATCTTCCTCCTCCCCATCTGCAGCGTCGACAGTGATGTCCTCTCGAGGGGTTTCCACCGCAGACTCCCCAACTTGCTCTTGCTCCACTCCTGCAGCCTCCACCACCTGCTCGTGCTCATCGTCTGCTGCCTCCCCAACTTGCTTTTGCTCCACTCCTGCTGCCTCCACTGCTTGTTGATTTGCCCTTTTCATCACTTCCTGGTCATCATCTTCCCCTTGTGCTCTGCTGTAACGTCTCTTTAATCGACGAGCATGTCGGTCTGATGTTGAGACTTTTACCTCAGAGTGACCCAAGTGCAGTGTTGGAGCCCAGTCGGGATTTGACTCATCCATTTCATATGAAGGTTTGCCTTGAATAGAACACAGATCAGTATTACTACAGTAAATGTGACAACAAAATAAACTTTAAACAGTTTGTTTCACAATAACACAGATGAACTCCTACAAATCTCCATCCCATCACGCTCTCTCAGATCCTCCTCTTTGCTACATCTCCATGTACCCTCTGCGTGTCTCTCCACCATGGGGAGCAGGGCCTTCACCTGCTCTGTCCCTCACCTCTGGAACGCTCTACCTGCCAAACCTTCAAAACACCACCTCCCTTTCTCTGTTCAAGACAGCCCTGAAAACATCTCTTTAGACTAGCTTATAATTAACTTTACTAAATGTATGTTTATTATTTTCGATTTTCTATTTTAAGTTTTTTACAGCTAATGTTTGAACTGTGTTTCTTTTTTAAGTGTCCTTGGGTGGGTGTCTGCACTTTTAAATAAAATGATTATTATTATTGTGTCCACTCTGTGTAAATTCAGACTACATTACATACATAATATAAACCCGACATAAACTAGGTTGACCCATTATGATCTGAACACGACCTACACATGATACACCTGAACACATTGAATGGTACAACTCCAGAAAACCGATTTAAAATACTCACCTGAATGGAAATGTTTGGAACAAACTAGTAAGTATGTTTTGATGCTGGAGAACGTTATATCAGTACGTCTCACCGCTGAAATCCAGGCCATTCGTCTCCTTTTTGTCATGGCTGACACATTATCTCCCTCACGTTGTTTCCAGGTGGGGAAACTATAAAACGAAACTCCGTTTTCTATCTTTTTACCTTTCTGGTCGTGGGAGCGGACATTACATCCAATTACACAACAAGTTCGACCCATTGCAAAACTGTTAAAACTTCTTTGATTCCAACAAAAAAACGAGAGACAGAGCTAAGGCTTCAAAAATGTCGCTAACGATCCCATGATGCATTGCGCCGTGGACCATCATGCATTGCGCCGCGGACCAGTGACGTCACGCTCCAAAGCTCTATAGGTGAAATACCCACACCTGCCCCCACCCTCATTCGCTCCACTCTGGGTCCTTGAGCAAGGCCCTTAACCCCCACCATATTATCCCCCGGGTGTCCTAGATAGCACCTCTCTGCTCCACACAGAGGGCTTTGGTAGCTCGGTGGTCTGTGGTTGCGTCAGGAAGGGCATCCGGCGTAAAAATAACTGCCAAGTCTTCGTGTGACTTAGTTTGC